>KZ308894.1:103470-113836 GCA_000376725.2 Ladona fulva | reverse complement strand
CCCCCCCCCCCAGTATGAGGGTTAATAACACTTTGTGAAAATACAATGCTTGTGTCTTCATCAATAATGTATCATATCTTATCCCTGTTAATTTGGCACAGGATGAACGCCACATAGAGAAACAATATCGGCGATTTCTTTCTTAATATTATATCTGATTAGATTATTATTAGAATTATTATTTTTATTAGAATTATATCTGCTTAGAACATTTGCAATGCATTTGTGTTGTTTGTAAGGTTAAAAATGTGTAGGCAATGCTGTGATTTAATTCTATTGAATGCATTTGAAATAGGGTTGGTTACTTATAGACGATTAAAATGTTACATATAAGTGACAAGCTAATGTATTTACAATTTATTAGTCGTAAAAGAGTAAATAAATAACTTAAGAGCAGTACATAGCATTTTTTCTATTATTACTTATTTTTTATAAGGTTTACTTTTGGCATCTTATTGTTAGAGATGACGTGATCATATTTGTTCCAAACATTGATGCGAGTATTGGAGGGCTAACAATAACTTCTATGACCAGTGTTAGCATTGGGATCATCCCTTTCTCCCATTTTATCAGAATTATTCAGAGATGATTTAGAAAATTAATTGTTTAATAATGGAAATGACTTAATTAATTATGTATATTTTTGGCAAAGCTACATTGTATCTTGTTTTGTTTATTGTATCTGGGGGGTAACCTTAAATAGTTAAATGTTTATTGACTTCTTAAATTAGTTACATCTCAGCCTTTTATTGGAACATTTCCTTTTTGCATAGGACTAAACAAAAAAGGGCTATAAAGGGCAAGGATTAACAGTAATTGCCAAGGAAGAATGTACTTGAAAAAAGTCTGACGGGACAGGGAATCGAACCCAGGTCTCCCAATTGCCGGTTGGGTGATCTGTCCGTTGTGCTATCCCAGCAGAACATTTCTCCAAACCTTCGGGATACCAACCTGAAGGGGGTAACCTTTCCATCACTTTGTGTGGCCGGTGCTTCTATGAAGCCGTGGCACGAAATCGCAAAGTCCTTGCCCACAAAGTCTCCCGAATGGCTTGGAGAAATGTGACCACCTGACCTGAAATCACCTGACCGGCAATTGGGAGACCCCAGTTCGATTCCCGGTCCCGTCAGACTTTTTTAACAGTAATTGGTTCATGGTTTCATTGGTTCAAATGACATAGTAATAGGGATGTTAAGTACATCTCCCAAAATGGTCTTGGGTTTGATGTCAGTCTACTACGAATATCCCTCATAAGAAATACATTGCACTTTTCTTTTAATGTTTTCATGACTTTCCTGAAAGGATATGAGCCTGTCAATTGAGCTAGAGTTTTAGGATTTGAATTAGCAATGTAAAAGGTGATTTTATAGCAAGCATATAAATTTCAGTGATAATTTTATACGTATATCATCAGTGATGGGATGTAACAAATTACAAGTAATCGAATTACTTGTAACGATTACATTTTGGTTATTTTTTACTTGTAATCGATACATTTTTTTTAAAGTAATTTTTACTGGTAATCTACTCAAAGATCGTGCAAGTAATCGTTACATTTGAGTAATCGAAAGTGAAACTTTGAATTCCTGGCACGCTGAACACATTGAGAGGCAGTTCTAACTACATTGTTCATCCTGGAGCCGAATTTCTCTTCTCTTGGAAGGGGAAGGGCGAGTCCCCGCCTAGGAGCGGAGTTGCTTCCGAGAACCTGAGAAGGGCCAGACGATATCTGAATATGGGTAAAAATTTAAATGCTACAGTGTAGCTATATGGCGCGGGTTATGCAATTCTGTTTCTGCATCCTCGGCTTGCTGAGTAGAGTTTTGGTTCCCTATTTCACGGAGGGGAGGGGTGACTTCCCGCCAGGAGTTGCTTTCGAGAACTTTAGATGGGTCAAAGGATACGTGAATTTGGGTAAAAATATAAATGCTACAATGTAGTTACATTGTGATATAAGTTTGGCAATACAAATACAACCGGCTTGTACGAAAACCTTCTCATGTCATCGCCGGACGTGGTGAACGGAGGAAACCATCGCTGTAGGTGTGTACGAGGAGAAGAATCAAGTCAAGACATCAGCCATGAACACCGTAGTGGAGGAAAGGCCTTTTCCCTTCCCATACCTTCAGAATTACTTTGCGTTATCGGGAACTCAAGATACGGACAACATGACAGTGAAGTGCAAGATATGTTTCGGAAACAAAGTCTTGAGGTCTGCGTGGAGCACCGCGTCGAATCTTAGGAAACATATCACGGTAAGCATGATTTAATTCTTTCAGTATGGATTGTATATTTCCTGACGTACTGTATTGATATATTTTTGTAATTAATGTAAATTAATTGCATGATTTAAGTATTAAAAGCGTTGGAAAGTGCACCAGGAAAATGAGGTCGTTATAGCCAGTAATCCTTAGCCGAAGGGATCAAAAACAAAATATTTTCATAGAATTAATATTTGAATTTACTTTGCAATACAATTGCATTTTAAAATTTTCATCTGATAGTTTGCCCCTCTTTGGTGGCAAAATATCTTTGCTCACACTAAAAAGCCGCTCCACAGGAGCACTGGATGGCAGGGAAGCGTAATAAAATTATAAAATAAAAAATATTGCATAAAATAAAAATAAAAAAATTTTTGCATTTTGATTTCAGAGAGTTCACCCTGCAAAAATTGGTGAAATGGATAAGTTATATCAAGAAAACAAAAAACGTAAAGTAGATGGTGACCACTCTGAATCTCATACTGCAAAACGACAAGCTCTTCTCTCCTGTTCATTGAAGGGCAGCTCGTCTGTTAGCCAGGGAGTAGTCGATACACTGATTTTGGATTTTGTTATAAATATGGGACAGCCATTTTCTGTGGTTGAGGAGGAGTCTTTTATTAACTTAATTAAAGGGTTAGCTTCAAGCCGCAGTGTGATGTGTAGAAAGACTTTAATCTCACACCTAGCAGAGCGTTATGGAGCCCTTAAAAAAAGGCTTGTGGGAGAATTGGCTCTTGCCTCTGGTGCTGCTATCATGGCTGATTGTTGGAGCCACTTCAGCAAATCATTTATGGGAATTACAGTGCACTGGATAGACGAAAAGACTTTGGCAAGAAGATCTGCCATGTTGACAGTGGAAAGGATTGGTTTGCAAGTTAGTACTCCCTATTTGAGAAAATATTGACTGCGATTGCGTCATTTATAGGAGCAAAATAAAAAGTAATTGTAATTGTAATCCTACTGATTACTTTTTCAAGGAGTCATTTGTAATTGTAATTCATTACAAATTTGACAGTGTAATTGTAATTGAGCCCGATTATATTTTTTCAGTACTTTTCCCATCACTGTATATCATACATATAAAGGTTTAGAATGACCAAAATGTATATTTCTTGAAATAAAACAAGAAAAGTGTAGAATAGTTAGGAAGCTTCTACTAAATTGCACTTTCATGCCTCTTTATAACTTAGCCTTGTTTGTTTTAGAGTAATAAATAAAAGCAACAGAAGTAATATCTCCTCACTGCATAAATTAAATAACTATCTGAAAAAATTTGTTTTTTTTTCAAGTATGGTCACAAAATATAAATTTACTGCATATAATGGTCATAGGAAGCATTGCAGACAAATCTGTCAACTTCATAAATATTCATTTCCTGACTTATTTAGCTATTCATGCATCCAAAGATTTTGCTTAAAATTGATGAATAATAAAAATATAGAGAATATTTTTCTTACGATGCTTAAATTTCATACTCCACATAAATCTTTCTTCAACCCCCATGTGTACAACCCAACCTTGGTGTGCATAGCCGTCAGTCAAAGTCAAACTTCAATTATATGAAGTTGAAATTAAAAATGATTATGTGATTTAACTACAAACAATGGAATGATGAAAAGACAAAACTACAAAGATCAAATTGAAAATAATTTCATATTTAATTGAAAGTGGTTCTCATTTGTTACATAGTAGTAAGGTCTAGTATTAGTAAGGTTAAAAGTGCTTCGACAGCTTAAGTCACTTTGCCTGTAGGCCTCCACCATAAATCAAACCCTGGACTTTTACAAAGGTCAAAAACATGCCCACTTGGCTACCTGGGAGCCCCCCCCCCCCCCAGTATGAGGGTTAATAACACTTTATGAAAATAAATAAATACTACCTAAAGAAGCTTAGCCATTATTTATCAGTTAAAGATAAAAAATTTTAAGAATGAGTAATAGGAAACTAGTCAAGTTGTAAGTTGTCAAGTAACAAACTATGAAATTAAAGAATTCTGTGGCTTTTATTGGCACTTGAAGGAGCCATAAAGCATTTTAGTAGTTGCACTTCAAAATTTGTAAATAATGTGTAACTTTAAGAAATTTATCTCCAAGATACAGAATAATTGTGATTTCCATTACAGTGTAGACCTAACCTCTAATCCTGAAAACGATTGTAAATATATACCTTTATTATCTTTTATTTAGAAAATATCACTGATGTGCAAAATGCTTCCTAATTTCGTTCATACTATAGTATTTTTTGTAAAAGTATGCAAAGTTTGAATTTTTATCTCATGTCATTACTTGTCTCCTATTGTCCACAATTATTTTTCCTTTTTGGTACTTCATTTTTGCTCCTAATAATTGTGTATTTTTTATCCATTCTTTCTCTTTATATTTTTAAGAATAAATCAGTAAAAAAATGTAGTAGCGAGGCACTTAAAGAGCTTTTGTTTCTTAATAGGCTTGTAAATTTTATACATATTATCCCCATATTTTGTAAATTTCACTGTCCCTCCCTGTAAAACTTGAAGTAAAAATTTATTTAATGTTTTAAATTTAAATTTTACCACAGTAATTTACTCACCGCTAGAATGATGAGAAGAGCTAACAGCTAACCAAACTGTCAATATTTCAATATCACATGGCTATCCAAAGGCTTCATTTTTACCATTTTACCTTTTTATATGGCATTTAATTAGGCTTAGTGGTCTAATACATTTGAGAGAAAAAACTAATAATGAAAATCTTGAACAGATTCTAGTTTGTGTCATTGATAATTGTTTCAGATATGAAATAGCAAAAACATTGATAAGTTCATAAATATTTTATGAAATTAACAAAGTGAATTAAGTAACTTTACACATTGCTATTAATAAACTATTGGTTGCTACAACAGTTGCTCTTATGCTTTTCCTATTCAATCTAAATCAGTTGAATCATGACTGTTGCCTCAGTAATTTTTGAGAAGAACACATGAGATACAATCAATGAATAATTACCACAAATCAAGGAATAGGAAAGGAAAAGAGGTTTTCAAATTTAAAGCAGAATTTGCTTCTGCTTGCATACTCCTCTGCCCAGTAAACAAGAAAAACTCTTGTTCATTAAAGTAAACAACCCTAAGTACTTCCAGTCCAGCCCCATGAAGACCAACTCAACTTTTCAATTCCCCACTATAACAGAGACTGACCTAGCCCACAGGTTTTCAAAGGATGATAAATAATACTTTTGCAACTATTTCAAACAGTTTAATAATACTTTATATATAAGGATGAGAAAATCCAAAGGAAACTCAATAATTATACAGCAAATCAAAAGAGTTATTTGCAGAAAACAACTGCCTTAGATACATTTTAAATGGGTACAGCTGCATTAGCGTATTAGCTATAGCAATTTTCTGCCAAAACATGCCACTCTACAGATTTACAGAAAATAGCAACATACATTATTATTGCTTTTGGAGAAGAAAAAGCCAAACATGAAGATAGAAATTCAGTATCATCAACAAGGTGATTATCTACCCAAAATAACAAGACTGAAAGAAAAAACACAACCAGAAATGAAACACAAATGACAAAATTAAGAATGCACTAAACTAGCATTGCTTCTAGAAACATTGAAAAAGACCTGGCTAATTAACAATAGATTCTTTCAAATATATGTTAGCACATCCAAGAATAAGCAGGAGCCCTACTCAATTTCAAGAGCATGAAAGAGAGCATCTAATATAGAGCAAGTATGAGCAGCTCACCTGAACAGATCAGCAAGAGAGAATGGGGGGCAGCCACCTCTATTCCCCTTAGGATAGACAATTGGGATGGGAGGGAGGGGGTAATCATTGAAGGGGTGACTGGGACAAGGAGGAGAAAACAAGGCCTATTTTGACACAAACCACAACAGAGATTCACTTAGACATACAATCCATACCACTACAACTCAATGCACAAGTGTACACACAAACACCAGGCATGCATGGCCTTTTTCATCACTTAAGAGATTAATATGCTATCTCCGGAAGCTAACTAAAAGAATAAATTTCACATTAGCACACAGAATGTAATGAAGAAGAAACAAATTACAACATGTTACAACAGCGAGAATAGGTGATTGCATGCAATAAAATTTTATCTCAATATATTATAGGTTACAAAAATGTCTTTTCAGAAGGAGTTTTTACTTCTGAGTCTTAATAATCATTTGTTTCTTAACTGCAAAGCTTGGTGTTAAGCTAATTAAGTTAATTGGTGGAATAGCAATGGCCAAAGTAAATATCTTTTAATTCCTTTCCTTCTATAATTCAGCTCACGTTTTCTGATTATTTTTTCAATTTGGTCAAATTTTTTTTCTGAAACCCAAGTGCAGCCCTTACCATTATTTTCACACCTAGATACTTAATGTTCAACACAAAATTACAGATATGAACCCATCTATTACACTCCAGCCATATACAACTCTCATTGAATAAACACAGTTGATGAACATTTCAAATGACCTTGATAGCCTTTTAATAGCATTTAGAACTTTATTTTCAAACCTCATTTGAATTTATTCCCCATTTTGCACTCGTCTACCTTGACTATCATCTATTCCCATTTGCCACAACTTTAAGAAGTAAATTTCCAAATATTTTAATTTTTAATTCGATAGTTTAGGAAATTCAATAGAAAAAAAAACATTTGCTCCAAAACTCAATCCCTCTCTATAATATCAAAATTTAAGATAAGGATTAAAAATATAAATAAAATTTGAAAACAATAAAAAATGTAAGAATTACATATTTGGCTATTTGAAATTTATGCATTATGCTTTAATAAAGAGAAAACCCAACTGCCTAAGTCTGAAGACAATAGATATGCACAGTGTTTTCCATTGAAAAGGTGGCTCTGGAATTGAGAGACAGCAATGCAACAGTATTGACAACTGAGTTATTTGATGTAATAAGCCTATCCAGTGTTTACTGCAATAACATCACGAGTTACATCACATAAAAGAACTATTTCCTTTTTTTCCTTTTCAAAATGATAGAGCAACTTGCCCGTGTTAAATTCAGTTGAGGAAATTATGAAATACAATTGAAATATGTAACAAGATTAAAAGTGCACAAGTAGTGAAGCTTTGGGTCAAATAACATTTTTAAATGATTTTTTTTAAGTTTTACAATGGCAGAACATGCATAATGGATGATTCAAAGACCATTCCAACAAAAAACACAAAAAATGAGCAAGAAGTTGCTAAAACTTTTCCCAACCAATCAATACATCTTTGTATCTCGTCAACTGTTGATGACAAAGCCAACAAGTCTAACAGAGAAATAGCAGAGCAAAATGAAATAATCATAACCTAATCAGCCTTTTATGACATAGTAGCACAACAAACTTAACCTCAACAAAAATAATTCTATTATTGGCCTAAAAGTTCTCGTCACATTTCCATCCTTAAGAATGTATACCTTAAGAAACAACGAGATTTTGTTTTCAACATCTGAATTCATCAATTGGAGCAAATTTGGTGTGAAATTAGGAATACTCATATGCTAGTTTAACATCTTCTTGAGCTAATTTTGGAATATCACTCCCAAAAGAGTGCTTAAAATAATTTCCTAACCATATCCCGAACTGTACTGGATGAAAATGTGGCTACCTAGAAAAAATAAATTAGATGATATATATATATACCTAGAAAAAATAAATTAGATGATATTGGTGATGATAATTGTTTCAGATATGAAATAGCAAAAACATTGATAAGTTCATAAATATTTTATGAAATTAACAAAGTGAATTAAGTAACTTTACACATTGCTATTAATAAACTATTGGTTGCTACAACAGTTGCTCTTATGNCAATATATATATACATACACACATATATAAATGGACATCAGAAGATGGGACTTAAGGGATACATGACTGGGATTTCAACTTCGGTCACTCACTTCCAGAAAGTAGATGACTTGAATTCCACTCCTAGTCATGGCAATATCTTTCACTTCTGTTAATCGTTAAATTCCTCAAGTGATATTTGACATTATCAACTTTTATGGAAAAAATTAACTAGCTAAATTCTTTAACTTTCTTTTCTAAACCCTGCACTTAATCTCATACAGGGCATCCAGTTCGCTCAAAAAACAAAATTTTTGTTCAGTTCTGGTTTCAGTCCAGCAAGCATCAAGGAATTGGTTTGAACCTTAATTTTTCTCTTGGACCTTAAAAGTTTAAAAAAAATTTGTAGACAACAATACTTTGAAGTTGAATGAAAAAATGTTTAAAGGAAAATGTGATATTAAGAATTAACACTCAAATATGAATAATTTGAATTGGACTTTTAGTTTCAAATTATTTCTTTAACATTCTGCATGGAAAAAAGCTTTTAAATTTAATATATTAAGTTTTAATAACTTGGGGTAATATGTAAGTAATAAATTGAATTTAAAAATGTAATACAATTTTAAAACAATACAGTAACACTTAGATTGTTGACTAAATTATTTACAAATAATTGACAGTGCATTTATCTACAGCAATAATAAGTGAAAATAATTATCTATAAACCACAATATTTAAAAATGTCAAAACAAAACACTATAAATGTAAAAACAAAAATGCTACTATTAACAGGAATATCAATTACTCCAAGCAACTATAGTTAGCTCTAATAAGGTGAATAACTTCCAATGTACTTCAGCTAAGGTTTTTTTATTATTCCACAAGCTAAATGTAAACCACGAAAAAGATCTCTCAATGCTAATTTGTGTAGCTGGCTAAAAAAACAGTAGAGGGTATTTCAGAGAGATAAAAGCAAAAACATTGATAAGTTCATAAATATTTTATGAAATTAACAAAGTGAATTAAGTAACTTTACACATTGCTATTAATAAACTATTGGTTGCTACAACAGTTGCTCTTATGCTTTTCCTATTCAATCTAAATCAGTTGAATCATGACTGTTGCCTCAGTAATTTTTGAGAAGAACACATGAGATACAATCAATGAATAATTACCACAAATCAAGGAATAGGAAAGGAAAAGAGGTTTTCAAATTTAAAGCAGAATTTGCTTCTGCTTGCATACTCCTCTGCCCAGTAAACAAGAAAAACTCTTGTTCATTAAAGTAAACAACCCTAAGTACTTCCAGTCCAGCCCCATGAAGACCAACTCAACTTTTCAATTCCCCACTATAACAGAGACTGACCTAGCCCACAGGTTTTCAAAGGATGATAAATAATACTTTTGCAACTATTTCAAACAGTTTAATAATACTTTATATATAAGGATGAGAAAATCCAAAGGAAACTCAATAATTATACAGCAAATCAAAAGAGTTATTTGCAGAAAACAACTGCCTTAGATACATTTTAAATGGGTACAGCTGCATTAGCGTATTAGCTATAGCAATTTTCTGCCAAAACATGCCACTCTACAGATTTACAGAAAATAGCAACATACATTATTATTGCTTTTGGAGAAGAAAAAGCCAAACATGAAGATAGAAATTCAGTATCATCAACAAGGTGATTATCTACCCAAAATAACAAGACTGAAAGAAAAAACACAACCAGAAATGAAACACAAATGACAAAATTAAGAATGCACTAAACTAGCATTGCTTCTAGAAACATTGAAAAAGACCTGGCTAATTAACAATAGATTCTTTCAAATATATGTTAGCACATCCAAGAATAAGCAGGAGCCCTACTCAATTTCAAGAGCATGAAAGAGAGCATCTAATATAGAGCAAGTATGAGCAGCTCACCTGAACAGATCAGCAAGAGAGAATGGGGGGCAGCCACCTCTATTCCCCTTAGGATAGACAATTGGGATGGGAGGGAGGGGGTAATCATTGAAGGGGTGACTGGGACAAGGAGGAGAAAACAAGGCCTATTTTGACACAAACCACAACAGAGATTCACTTAGACATACAATCCATACCACTACAACTCAATGCACAAGTGTACACACAAACACCAGGCATGCATGGCCTTTTTCATCACTTAAGAGATTAATATGCTATCTCCGGAAGCTAACTAAAAGAATAAATTTCACATTAGCACACAGAATGTAATGAAGAAGAAACAAATTACAACATGTTACAACAGCGAGAATAGGTGATTGCATGCAA
>KZ308894.1:37911-101969 GCA_000376725.2 Ladona fulva | reverse complement strand
TTCCTTGACTGTCTTCCTCCTCGCGCCTTCAGTCACGAGGAAAGATTTTTTTGCTCCTGGCGACGCCCTTCCGGAACCACAGTTAATAACACTCCACTCGCGCGTCGCGTATTTCCGCGGACGTTCAAACGCACTTGATGCGTCTTACACAAACTCACTGCTTAACTTAACAAAATCATGCAACACATAACATTCACACAATTGGTTAACTGAAACAAATTTAATTCTCTAGAAAAAACAAATAGAAATAAAACATTTGTGACAATGTGCATTTTGTTAAACATAATTTTTCTTAATAAAATAATTTATGCGGAAAAAAAATACAACTGCAACAATCATTACATTTAAATACAAAATTAAAGAACTCTTTTGAAAATAAAATTAACACAAACATTTAGCGTCTTCACAAAGTACCGCTACAATATATATATACATACACACATATATAAATGGACATCAGAAGATGGGACTTAAGGGATACATGACTGGGATTTCAACTTCGGTCACTCACTTCCAGAAAGTAGATGACTTGAATTCCACTCCTAGTCATGGCAATATCTTTCACTTCTGTTAATCGTTAAATTCCTCAAGTGATATTTGACATTATCAACTTTTATGGAAAAAATTAACTAGCTAAATTCTTTAACTTTCTTTTCTAAACCCTGCACTTAATCTCATACAGGGCATCCAGTTCGCTCAAAAAACAAAATTTTTGTTCAGTTCTGGTTTCAGTCCAGCAAGCATCAAGGAATTGGTTTGAACCTTAATTTTTCTCTTGGACCTTAAAAGTTTAAAAAAAATTTGTAGACAACAATACTTTGAAGTTGAATGAAAAAATGTTTAAAGGAAAATGTGATATTAAGAATTAACACTCAAATATGAATAATTTGAATTGGACTTTTAGTTTCAAATTATTTCTTTAACATTCTGCATGGAAAAAAGCTTTTAAATTTAATATATTAAGTTTTAATAACTTGGGGTAATATGTAAGTAATAAATTGAATTTAAAAATGTAATACAATTTTAAAACAATACAGTAACACTTAGATTGTTGACTAAATTATTTACAAATAATTGACAGTGCATTTATCTACAGCAATAATAAGTGAAAATAATTATCTATAAACCACAATATTTAAAAATGTCAAAACAAAACACTATAAATGTAAAAACAAAAATGCTACTATTAACAGGAATATCAATTACTCCAAGCAACTATAGTTAGCTCTAATAAGGTGAATAACTTCCAATGTACTTCAGCTAAGGTTTTTTTATTATTCCACAAGCTAAATGTAAACCACGAAAAAGATCTCTCAATGCTAATTTGTGTAGCTGGCTAAAAAAACAGTAGAGGGTATTTCAGAGAGATAAAAGCATTTTAACTTATTTTTTTCTCAGAATTGCAACAATCCTCTTTTATTTTCCAATCTTTTTTACTGCACTGAAACTATACAAAACAGTATCATTATCAATTTTAAATAAATTATTGCAATAATTTCCATTCTGAGAAAATTTACCACCTCATCTATTTTCCGTCAAAATCTACCTCGAAAGAAACAAGCTCTTTGGCATTTTACATCATATAATTCCAAAAATATTACAGAGCAAAACAAAAATGATATGATATTTAATGAATATTGTGAATGTAAGATGTTTATTATGTAAGGCAATTTCTCTATTTTAGGATGCTGTCATTCACATTTATTATACAAAAATACATTTGAATTAAAATACTTTTTGTTACATGTTTTGTAAAGTTTACCTTTTTGTACTTAAAATTTCTATGGAAGAATAAAATAAACTTTTTCTTAATTCTTTTATAAACCTATTTCAAATTTTCCCTTTATTCTCCCAAATAAAATAAGGTTGCTTTTACCACAATGCGTTAATCAATGCAAAATTACATACTGCAACTGAGTAGAGCCTAATATTCAAAATATTTAGTTGCCAATGCTTAAATTATGTATTAAAACATTGGCACTGCTACACACTTGTGAAACACCAACATCAAGTGTAGCTGAAGCTCTATCTGATAATACAGAGGGAAGTTGGTAGTGGCACACATCATACATATGAATACTTCAAGAAAAGTAACACGATCGAGTGATAAGGCATAGAGTGGGATGGAGTCATGTGGGTTTTTGTCTCACAAAGAAAAATATGTCGACCCCAATATCTCTTTCAGCTAATATACTTGGATTTTCTGTGGACCTTTTACCAAGCAGGGGACACCTGCTGTGTTGCATGTGTAGAATCATGCAAAGCTGGGAGGGAGCAATTTAACGGACCAATACTGGCAACTACATGTGGAATGACACATAAGAAAGCTGTTGGAAAATGGAACCACGGTCCCTAATATTCTTATCCTTGATTTATAATTCCTTTTTTCTAACTTAAAAAGTAACTCATACATTTCACTATTGTTAATTGTAGAAATTTCAACAAATACCTCTGGTGTAAATGCTCATGTAAATAATATAATATAGATTTATGAAGCTGTCAAGAAATTTTGGTGCTTATCAACTAGCAGAACAATACAAAAGTGTGTAATTAGGTTCATAAAAAATGTAGCAAATTATTTGAGGTAGGAAGGCATAAAAATAGAAATAATTAAAGGATAGATGACTTTAAAACGATGCCATCAGCTCTACAATGCACCAATGACAAACAAATTCAGTCATTCCCTGAAGAGGAATCTGTTAATAGAAAAGTTAGGCAGACTGTCACCGAGCAAATACTTGTCCCTACCTTCTTTCTGAAATAATAGTATCTTTGCTTTTACCAAATGTAATTACTATTATATATTCCAAAACATGATTGTAGTAGTATTCTTAAAAATGCTTCGAAAACTAAGGTCATTTAGCACATAGGCCCCCACCGGGAGTCGAGCCAGGGACTGCTTTCACCAAAGTTGAACGCGTTGCCCACTTGGCTACCCAGGAGCCCTCCAAAACATGATTGTTTGTTACCTACTGATAATTACTTCAACTAAGAAAATATTCTATGTCCTCCTGAAGATATCCTTCAGGAGGACATTTAAATATTAAACAATCTGTCATTTGATAAAACTAGTGAAAGACAGTAANCCTGCATGTCACTTTCGGAAACATCTATAAGTTCAACTAGAGCATAAACCACAATTAACAAATATATAAATGGACATGCAGCAAAGTATTTCATAAACATCCACTCATCATCAGGGATGAGGTACTAAGTAATAAATTTCCCTAGATGAACTCTCCACCTATGAACTAAGAGAAGGAGAAAATTTCACTAGGAAAATAAAAATGCTGCAAATTAATAAATCTCATGCATTACAGGGGCATAAAACGGAATCAGGAAGACAGTAACACCCAAGAAGTATCACTGCCAAGAGAAAACCTGGCCATAACGGCAAAAAGACAAATGGTAATGAAATAAACTAATGAGGAAGCTTTCCAAAGGTTCGGAGGTAGCTAATATTAAGTAGTAAAATTTTTAATAAAAATGTTAAATGGTTAAAGACCAACAGTGACTACTTAAACCAACATTATGTAAAAGCATTTGACAACTTAGATGTCCATTTCAGAATGCAATAACTGTGATATTTTTATGTGATTTTACTAAACTTAAAAGTTCAATAAAATGACATATCCTTTTGATTTTTCGGCCATTGAGGAGGCAATGAACTAAATGAACAGCAGGAAGGTGAAATAAACTGAACATTGGCAAGGTTTTTAATAGAATAATTTAAAAAGATGCCAGAAAATATTTCGGGAAATATAAAACTGGAAAGAGAAAATACTGAGAAGAGACTCAAACACATGGATTGAGAACAAAAGATTCACAAAAAAGGAGACAAAGTAAGTGTGAGAGATGTTGAATTCTAGCTAAGAAAACTTTCAGGAACATGGTAAATGATCAAAGAAGTACAAATGCTAAACCTTATCAATTTTACTATACATTCCCAAGCCCACTCTGCCATCTCATCTGCTTGACAAGTGTGATGACTTTCAATAGATTCTGGCAAGACTTTGTGGTAGGAAGCCATAACAAACTGAGAAAATGAAAATTAGACGTTTATCCGTACCACATAACGTTATATGGTACGGGTAAACGTCTAATTTTCATTTTCTCAGTTCGTTGTGATGACTTTGTCGAAGAAAGTCTAACAAAGTCTCTCTGATGTTAAGCTCATAGCAAAAATCTTCCCCAGTTGAATACATAATACATTAGACTTTAAGAGAATGCAACTCAATTTCACTGTGACCAATTCAACGATCAACTGCACTGGACCTTTGACACTATCGAGAGAGAAATACATTGCTCTTCAACAAGAAATAACTTTGCTTCAGTAGCCAAATATGGAAAATCAGGTGTAGTGTGTTTTTACATACTCTAATCTCCCATTTAATACATTTATCCTGGCTGTAGCTAGGTAAGTGTATGCTAATTGATTTCCAAAAAATATATGAATTATAAAATTACAACAATTCACAGGTTTGCCCACAAGAAAAACAACATGATGTGCAAAATATAAGATGTAAGATCGAACAAAAGATTTTACTCCGAGAAAAGACAACCTATTCAAAAATAATTGGTTTGACAAATGTTTTCTTTATTTGCACATCTTCCATGAACAGACCATTAACCTAATAAACAGTTACTATTTTGGAGACCCTAAAAATACTGATGGATTTCACTGCAAAGTATAAAATGTTATGGCACATCATAATTTATGCCTTTTTTATGAAAGATTCTTAAAAATGTTTCTTCCTAAACTAACACGTTAAACATTACACAGAAGAGGATACAAAAGTATACCAAATTCCACTGTAATTTAACCTCACTAAGAAACAAATTACAACTTTCTACCAAATACACATATTGGTATTTGCATTTACATGGTCGAAACCTGTCCATTATGGAAAATTTTACGGCACTATGTGATTCTACTAATGGCAGGTTTCACTGTAATAATAAAAACTCTAGAATTTAGCCTTATTTGCATCCCCTGCACATTAGTCATTAAAAACCACATAAACACCACCATAACAAATCTACTATTAATTGATGAATTCAAACAGTTGAAATATATATTTAAATTGTCCTAAAAATTGTTAACCCTTCAATGACACAGTCTGGATATGCCAAATTGAGCTTTTTTCTAAAGCTCTCGCATTATTCCTTTCACAGAATTCAATAGGTTTTCTAAGTATTAGAATTTTCAACAAATATTCTACAAAAAAAATTACGAAACAAAAATGTGAAAATTTCATCTTTGACTAAATTTTTGACAAAACTCAATTATAGTAATGCAAAATCACTGATTTTATGACAACATTAAAGGGTCAAAGAATACATAATGGGAAATTAAAGTGGCATATTCTAATGCTTGTTACTTCGGTAATAAGGTGTATGAGCCATTCTTATTTCCCTGATCATTATCTAATCTTTGTATGATTAAAGTGTAACAGTTTTACTAGTATCAAACAAAATAATAGGAGGCTTACATTTCTGAATTGCTCTTTTGTATCTTTTGATGACTGCTAGCTCCAGATTCATTTTCCTCTTCCAAGCTGCTTTCAACTGAGCTTGATACTCCTGTGATTATTTCCTCACCTGGCAAGGATAGGGCCTTCCCAGTCCTGCAAGCTTCGTGGAGTGGTTCCACCTGCATCCTTTTCCAACAAGATATTTACAATCATGCTTAATACAAAATATTAATTACAGGAATAAAAAGTAGAACAGCCAATGAAAGCATAAAGAGGGATACTTGGTGTATTCCACAAAAAGACTTTGTAATCAGGGTGAAGTTCCACTTGAATACATAATTTCATTTCAGAGCAGCTAAATCAATAAACAGTTTTTGCTTAAATCTTGACCAAATTTAAATTGAATACAACCAAATAATTTATTACAGGCATTTTTAGTATAATTTGTACTCCAGTACTAAGAAATCCTCTGCCTGCATGTCACTTTCGGAAACATCTATAAGTTCAACTAGAGCATAAACCACAATTAACAAATATATAAATGGACATGCAGCAAAGTATTTCATAAACATCCACTCATCATCAGGGATGAGGTACTAAGTAATAAATTTCCCTAGATGAACTCTCCACCTATGAACTAAGAGAAGGAGAAAATTTCACTAGGAAAATAAAAATGCTGCAAATTAATAAATCTCATGCATTACAGGGGCATAAAACGGAATCAGGAAGACAGTAACACCCAAGAAGTATCACTGCCAAGAGAAAACCTGGCCATAACGGCAAAAAGACAAATGGTAATGAAATAAACTAATGAGGAAGCTTTCCAAAGGTTCGGAGGATTGGAGTAGCCAATAAATAAATTACAAAAGTATATAAATTTTGAAAATTACAGAACCGAGGCCTAAAAAGGTTTGAAGATTATGAACGGAAAAATAGTGAAAGAGAAATGATTAAAATACAAGGGAAACATGACAGAGATCTTATAAAGGCATTCCTGAAGAAAATTAAATCGCGAAAACTCATTTTATTTATAATGAAGATAGCGACTAATTAAGAATGAACCGCCAACAATGATAATCATTCAAAATGCACAATCAAGAAGTTGATCAAAGCATCACGGTAATCAGTCAGGAATTCATCACAGCAGACTTCATGCATTTCTTCGAAATGTATTCGCTAGAAATCTTACAATAACCAAAATTTGGCGTACACGGTGATATCCTTTTGAAGGTAAAATCTTTTTTATAAACAAAATAAGAATCTAAAGAACAAAAGCACTCAATTTTGCTTGAATCCAGCTTTGAATGATGTTGCCGATCATAACTTTGTTTTCATAATTTCATCACAAGAAGAATAATAACTTAAAACAACTCACCGACAGGAGATTTACATAAAGATGAAATAAACTACAGATAAAGCTCATTAGATAAACCTCAGATGACTGACTGATTTTAATAGCTGATATGCGAAACTTCGATCGCTGTAGTAAAAATAACAAAATTCTATAAGGGTCAAAGGCACCAGAAAAATTGATTGGCCTGATAATATTTTAAGGGCGGGGCTTCATAGCCGAATTAGGAAGCATAGACTAATCAACACTAATGAATCAAAAACCTTGATTTAATGGATGCGGCAAATAATATTTTCAATGTTACATGTTGGGTAACTTTCACTGTAGTAGAAGACCGGAAAAATGAAAGTTTGAATAAGAAATAAAGCAAATATCGAAAGAGACGTCGTTACAACCATTAAAATGAATTCCACACCAATGAATAAATTGATGATTCGATATCTTTCACATAATTGAAAACAAAAACATAAACACCCGACGTTTTCAATGATTATAAACTTAATGGTATTCATAATTTCGCGAAAGAGAGACGAAATAGCTTATATAATTTACGGACAAACTTTCTGAAATGTGTGGACAAGGATATTGAATAAATTAATTAATGAAATGAGAAGGTGGATTTGTGATACTCCAGTGAGGATATGGTTGCTAAAAGACGTGATAGAGGGAACAATGAAAATGAGTAAAGAACGAAAAGTGTAAAGATGACTGATATTTGGAATATATAGAAAAATAAAAATGGAAAATGATTGGCGTAAATGCATAGTTGGGCAGAGGGTAGAAGGAAAATTGAAGTCTAGAACCTGCGCAAATAGATTACCAGTGATGATGACTCATTCTTTAAATTGGCATTATGTTCGCTATCGTTCTCCAACGACATTAAATCATCAAATGCATTTCGATTATAGGCAGATATGTCAGAAACAGAAATGAACTTAGAAGTCATTACATTTAAGGATGAAAATTTACGTACATGTCACATCCGGAAAAAGAGGTCAACTGCAGAAGGAATAGACCACTTCAACGAATTTCAAATAAAACTTCTTCTACATAACATGCTCTATGAATATACTGAGCCTGAAGTTAAACATATAACGTTCGTATAATAAGTAGCTCCATCAGATGAGGGAAATATTCTTAACCCACGAATTACCTTTGTCTTTCTCCATCCAACGTCCAGATGTTTGACTATGGCTCCATTCCTCCCTATGCTCCCTATCCTCCTCCCAGTAAACACTCCCATGAACCTCTTTGAGAAACTAAAACAAGAGACAATCATGCGGCAATATTCTGCGGTAAAATTCTGACGTCTAGTAAGCAAGCGGCTGAGTGACCTTCGCACGCGAAACAAATTGGGTTAAACCTGCGTGGCTGTAAAATAGGCATATTTTCTATGATATTTTATGGTACGAAGCAACTTTCCAAAAGGGAAGTCAAACATATTATATCCATTCTTGGATTATTAATCTTTAAAACTCCTATGTCGGCAGTAACTAGAAAGACACGGTAAATAGTAATTTAAGTTCTTGTTCAAACTGCTTAAAAATATTTGTTTCCAGAAAAATATATTTTAAGTAGAAGTTGAAGTGGTCGGTTACACAAAATCTCTTGAAAGGTTTTTACGTTACAATTGCATTACGGCTGGGTAGCGAAATTATCCACTTAAGGACTGCTTCGGTACGTGGTACCGACCCAGATTTCCCTCTGAGCGACTATACGATACCCCGTACCGACCCCCACAGCGCTCTCTTAACTGCGCTATTTTGCTTGTTTACTGGTTTTAATGTTCAAATTTAACCTAAATGGAAGGTTTAAAGTATCATCGCATGATCAGAGAAAATGTGTGAAATTTTAAACAGTTAAGCTTAAAAATTGGTTATTTTCATTTAGCACCCGCTCACCGCCAGGAAGAGAGGGAGTCATACGTGGGGGATTAAGGAGCTCGAGATATAGCCTTTACAGCTATCATAATTAAATAAAGCTTCTCCGGACTTATTTCATTCCCTTACTCAGAAACGCGATTTGAGTTGAGTTGGGTTGGGTTGGGTCGGGGAGAGGAAGGAATTCGCAAAATAACTGTCAAAAAAAATCCGAGTTCTAGTCGAACTGTGAATCGATGAAAACTAAAAAAAAACCGCATTCACCTCAACCCGATCAGACATATGATTCCCGTCAAAAACAAGTCCGGCAGTTGTTCCTGTTATGCAAGGGATCTCGGGCAGTTATTCCTCGTGAGTTGTGAGCCTTCGGCGAAGGGCAGTGTTTATTGCCAGGGCGAGAATTGTGGCAAGTCGCCGCACTTCACCACAGGGGGTCGCCAATGGCGAACAGAGAACTGTTTTCTTCACAATAAAAGGTAAATGAGGTGATTTATACTATGTAAGCTTTTTATTGGGAAGATGGAGTTCCACCAAATACTACCATGGTAGATTTATTCTTTGTTTCTTTCTAAGAATGTGAGGTTCCGAGACTAAAACTGATAGCTTTTGACTCAGAAAACGTTTGCAGCGTGCCACAGCGTCAAAGTGCTGCAGTCTTACCAAAAGTGCTTCGACAGCTGAGGTCACTTTGCTCGTAGGTCTTCATCGGGAATCGAACCCGGGACTGCTTTCACCAAAGTCCACTTGGCTCTCCGGAAGCCCCCTTTCAAAGTGCAGTTTGTCGCTCTAATTTCCTCTAGGGCAGACTTTTCCACTCGTAAGAATACAGGTGGAGAAATATATCCATACCAATAATGACCTCGACTACTTTCTGTTTCCTCTGGACATTCGACTTGTTTGAAATTTTCTTTATGCCGTTCGCCTCGAATCATGTCCCCTAATATTGTTCGCACAGACCCTAGCGTCGCTGCATAGAGCAGGGGCTAAGAAATCGATATTCGTAGCCAGAGGTGCAGTTATCAGATAAATCTTCAGGATCTCTTTCGAGGTAACGGGTTCTTTGGCCAGAGAGGAGAGATACTTTCAGTTTCGTGCTACTAATTAGTCCCTTTTGCGCTTGTTTTGTAATGTGTCTGGATAACCATAAGAGCAAGGAAATCTCCAAATTATTTCCTTTCATAAAAATGCTTTTATTCGTACAAAAAAGTTTGGGGCGACAATTTCGTGCGTCCCGCATTATTCTAGAGTTCATCTGTTTCGCCGAAACTATAAATCAATAAATTCATTAATAAGGATAAAATACTCCAAATACCTCGGGAATCGTTTCAATTTATATGAAGATATCTGTCAGTTCTCATCAACTTCTTATTTAAACTACTGTCAGCGCCGATGTTTGAAAAATAGATTTAAAAGTAGGGTATTTTAAAGAGCCTTGGAAGATTAATATTGTTGATGAAAGCAAAAAAGCATTTACTTAAACATTTACATTTTGAGTAATTGCTAATGAGGTAAACACGCAAAAGAGTTTTAAGACTCGTATATAATTTTAAGAAATATATCCAATAGGCTTTGTTGTCCTGAACTTGGTAAGTAAATATGAATGAATGCCTCAACCTCAACTTTCGTTCGCTCCCTAGTGGCTTTATCCACGTGCTTTTTCTTTGCTATATTTCAAGAAATTTAATCACATTCCTAATAATAATAAAACGTGATGTAGTTTATACAGCCATCAGGATTAGAATTCATTTGTTTAATTATTGAGACATATTCACCCTAGGAAGTCTCTAAGTCTATTATAAGATATTTCCCACGCTGATGGGTTATCATCCCACATTGTTTTAAAATTTGTTGGGGCCAGGGTTAGTTTATTATCAAAATTGACAGCCAGGTCTCCAAAAATACACTGCATCAGTTTAAGGTTAAGCACATTAAAAAATAAAATATTTAGAGCAAAGACTGATGCATTAGCTTTGATTAAAATGTTATTAATATAGTCTTTCTAAGTAAATTTACTATGATAAAGGAAAGGAAGGTAACTTAGTAGGTTGTAAAACCTACGAAAATCCCAAAGGAATAACAAGTGTGAAAAATAGCGACACGACTGGGACTCGAACCCAGGTCTCCCACTTTCCGGGCAGGTATTCTGCCCGGAAAGTGGGAGACCTGGGTTCGAGTCACAGTCGTGTCGCTATTTTTCACACTTGTTATTCCTTTAAATTTACTATCTTACAATATGCCAAGGAATTTTTGGCTCTTCATCTCGGGAATAATATTGCTACCCCAGTACAGATCGGTCGAGTAAGTATGCTTTTTATTTCTTCAAAAAACCATTCTATCACATTTGGCTGCATTGACCCTTAGTTTCCAGTTATTGTACCAATGGAAAACAATATTTAGTTTTCATTTGTACTTCACAAGCTGCCAGTAGTGTATCACACCTCACCTAATCTACTGTATTATCATCTCTTACGCTCAGCAGAAAGAAGGACCAGAAGTAACTATTTCTTTTAGTAATCAATTCCTTGTAATGATTGGTCATCGCTTCTTGGAGACTGTACTCATTGTCTACAACATCTGCTAAAAGTTCCAAACTGATAAATCTTTTGAAAAGCTTCTGCTAGTAATCAGATCCTCTAACCTTAAGCAAATTTCACTCGTGTAATTCTATCATAGCCATAACGCTATTGTCGAACCTGAAATCTCCACTAACAAAATGGTCTGCTCTATGTTGGACCATCTTTAAATCTGAGACTAACCCCACTTCATGTGGATCCCAAAATGCACAGCAGTACTCGAGACTTGGTCCGATGAGGGAAAAATAAGCAATTTCTTTGACTCTAGATGGGCTACCCTCAGGGTTCTACTTGTTAATATCTGCATTCTATTCGTCTTTCCTACAGCATCTCAAATATGTTTCTTGAACAATTGACTACTGCTGAATGGAATTCATAGGAATATGTTATGATGCAAGAACTCTAATGGACATCTGGAAATTAGTATTGTAGACAAATTAAGTTGGTGGAACACGTGAAAGGCGTACATGACCAAGCCATCTACCAGGTATATATATTCAAATCAAGCTACCTATCTTTGCACTGACTTGATTTAATGCAGTTGTTGTTCTCTAGGATATTGCTGTCATCTTTCGCAAAAAATCTCTTTGTTATAAGAGTTTAGCATTTAATCTAACCAGAAAAAAACATTTAGCTAATAATCTAACCTTGTTCTTTGCATTATCCACCAGGTTTTAACGTAGAAGAGAATCAAAACTGGCCCGAGAAGATTCCCTGTGGAAGACGTGATGCATTGCACACTTCTTTGGGTAAAATCCTGTCCAATGCAACACAATGAGATCTTTTTTTAGAAAAGATTTCATCCAACTATCCACTTTTTTGTTGACAGAGTAGCCAATTAACCTTTGAATTAATTTTACGTGAGACATTCTGTTGAATGCTTTGCTAAAACCTAGAAATAGATTAACTGTCAGCAAGCCTACTGCAATATTAAAATTAATTTAAACAACAACCATCCTTCGCACTTGACTGGACAACATGAATTCAACTTTCCTATTAATACATTGTGGTTTAATCATGTGAGAAGCATCAAACAAAGCTTTAATAAAATACATGTAATAACATGATATGAAAACATGATGATGATATAATACCATCAAAATGATTCCCAAATGATGAAAAACATGTGAATCAGTCTTTATATTTAACTGTTTATATTAGTCTTTTATACTTTTCTCAAATATGCTTGAGAAAGTCTCTGAATCAGACAAATGACAATATTGAGAAAACTACAAGAAGTACCAGTATGACTTAATAGATAGAAATAAATAAGGAATTAAATTAATTAAACATTTTCCATCAGTAGAAAAGGTAATACATTTTTTACTCCCTTTAAATGTTGATATACATCTCTACACCTACAGGGTATCCCAAAAAATTTGCTGAGCCGTTAAACGACAATTAATGCAGTTTTATTGACTTACCATCAATATCAATGCATTAATTTAAAATGTAATTATTGACAAAAATTCGACGAAACAAAATATATAAATTTTACAAATAATGAAACTATGGACCAACTCAATCGTGGCACAAAAACGATTTCTTCATAGGTCAATACAAAGTAAATTTTTTGGGACAAGAGCATATAAAGTCTTCCAATTCTCGCATATGTACAGTACTTGTTCAATAAAATACAGGACAAACATAGAAAAAGCAAATCACAACTTAATTAATCACCATTTAATTTCATTTTGTAAGAAATTCTACAGTCTTTTAGGATACCTTACATCCATACTGTCTCTCCTCTTTCAAATAAATATACTACCATCTACTCTATGCCATTTTGGCCAAATTATGTACTCGTACAGGAGTCCTCATTTACCTGTATCATAACACAGCCAATCAAGGAGAAATTGGCCCTAAAGGGAGTGCAGAGAGTGCTCAACACTAACATTGGTCAGCAGGAGAAATAAGTAAATTTCTATCTCAATAAAATTACCATTTTCTCTTAAGACAATGAAACCATTTTAAGCTGTAGCTATAGCAGCACTGTTCCTTACATGTGGTAGATACAATGAACCATGATGACACAAGGTGAGGAACATATATGACATAGATGAACAGCAGATTCAATTCAACCAAGTCACTTTCTTTGTGGCACTGAGATTGGCCGTATGGCACAGAAAAAAATCACATCTCCTCCTGTTATTCAAAAAGGGCTTAATCAACGTGATGTTCAGACGAGGGCTCACTTGTTCACACTAAAAACACCCACAGACACATTCTTAAACACACACACATTGTGCAGGTGCAACAAATTAATAATGGGGATTCATCTTTTTGCCTACCGAGGAATACTTCTCGAGACCATAAAAACACCACTAGCAAATCATTTGAGATATAAAATGCCCTGCACCAGGGATCCAAAGGGAATGACCAAAATTCCTGTAATTAACTTAGGTTTACAGCAAACAAGAAGGGTACTTTATTCTTATCTTATACAAGAATTTATGGGATGTGCATTTTAATCAACATTGTCCTGAAAAATGAGTTTAGCATATCCGGGATATCCCGAGAGTGGAGTGGCACAAAAGGGACACATTGCGTCAAAGCCGTTGGTTCCATGAGGAATGGGAACGGATGCCCAGTATCTGAAAGAAAAAGGACATTTACGTTTATCAATATCTTCAAACCCTGCATTTGAATTAAAATAGTCCACATAGTTCTTGTTCTTTAGAGAAATTTGAAAATCTAAATCTTGAATCCTCTTTCAACAGCAAAATGTGTTAGTCAAATTCAGTAAAACAGAAAAAATGATAACAGTAGCAATGTAAGAACTGAGAGAAGTATTTAAGAGGTAAAGATAACTTACTTCACAGTCTTCTCTGATGCCATATGGCCACATGGATTGAAGACAAACGTAGGAGGTCCATTATCCACATAAAATGCAGGTTCTATCCCAACAATCAATGTGACAACTGGACCAACCTGGAACATAAGACATTTCAATTTGAATACACCAAAGATCTTCCACTCCTAAAACAAAGATCAAATTGCCGCTAAAAGTTCAATTGATGGAAAGAAATTAATTAAATGTTGCAGATGATAGTTCATTTAGAAAATTAGTAAGTAAAGCAGAAAGAAACAGTGAAAAGTGCCAATAATACAAAAAAAGGAGAAAATAAAAGAGAAGCCAAAAAGAAAAGGAGAGTCAATTTAGAAGATGTCTTTGCCAATTAAGTTAATAAATCATGTCTTCTAACATCAAAGAATGAGAAACTTCATATTTGTACACAGAATATTTGATCTACGACTGGTTTCACATGCGGACTGCTTACAGTCAGCACACTTGTTATCACCTGAAGATGCCGGCATGCTTTTGAGAAAATGCAGAATTGATATTAAAATAATATTACTTATTAATTAATATCAAATTAAATGCAAAGTTAAATGAATTAACAAAATTTAATAAGATTATACGGACTTCTAAGACTTTCTAAGCTAAGACTGTGATTAGTATAATAAATTAAAAAGCAGGTTTTGATTATGATTCCCCAGTGTTTTATCCTGTGGAATAGACTTTAGCAAAAATCAATATGGAACTCTAATTTCCGACTACAACCATGTCTTCATATATGCTGTAACTAATACAAACATTGATTATGAAAATTTCTGAATGAACTTGGAGATCATATAAACAAATACACAAGGAGATATAAATTGCTACAATTCTTGTTGAATTAATGTTTCCCTTTTCCTTCATTCTATTTCCGATTAACAGAAGTCACAAAATCCAGAAAACCACCAAAAACGGGAAAGTTGAGCCTAACGCGCGTTTCGCACTCCCAGAGTGCATCTTCAGCGGCGTGATAGTGACTCAAGAAAATCACCAAAAACGGGAAAGTTGAGCCTAACGCGCGTTTCGCACTCCCAGAGTGCATCTTCAGAGGCGTGATAGTGACTGACAGTGAACAGTCTTGGCTGTGGAGACAGTCAAGAAACAAAAGAAAGTCAATCAGCGGAGTCCAATAAACAATATAATCTCCCCTTTTATCCTCCTTTGACGAAAGGTTTGGAGAGTATTTTCAAACAAGAAAATTAAGATCTGTATGTCAGCGATCTTAATTTGAAGAATTTACTTGGCTCCACTAAAGATAAAATCCCTCTTCTCCATAAGTCTGGCATTTATCAGATTACTTGCCCAGATTGCAACCTTAAATATATTGGCCAAACAAAAAGACGGGTGTTAATCGGATTTAACGAACATTTAGCTCACTTTAAAGTAGGCAGATACTCGAATTCTAGTGTAGCCAGTCATATGCAAGAGCAAGCTCATAATATTTCGTTAGGAGACTTAAAGTTATTAATAAACCTAAATTACGGTTTTAATGTTGGGAGAATTTATATATTTACAAAAATCGTCACTCCATCATGAATTCTAACTTAGATTTTGATAAGAGATTGTATTGTTTATTGGACTCTGCTGGTTGACTTTCTTTTGTTTCTCGACTGTCTCCACAGCCGAGACTGTTCACTGTCAGTCACTATCACGCCTCTGAAGATGCACTCTGGGAGTGCGAAATGCGCGTTAGGCTCAACTTTCCTGTTTTTGGTGGTTTTCTGGATTTTGTGACTTCTGTTACACTTTGCCACCAGCGGCACTCCATTTATTCTCTATTTCCGATTGAAAATGAGCTTCCTTGAAGCATTGAACCTTAATGGTACTCTTCCCAATTAAATATTGTTAGGAATAATCAGACCCACCTCTAAGCACATGGGACAGCGCCGTGCACCAGGAGAGTCCTTGTCCTGTCCCCAATCGTGATGGCCTTGAACGTGGCCACACTTGAGGTACACATACGGCTGCTGCTTCTCGTTGATGCGCAATGTTACTTTGCGTGGAATCACCAAAGTGTTCAAACCAACAGGGCACTGTGGACGACCTGCATTCAGTTCATCTATTTGTCGCTCCAAGTGATGCTTCGTCTGCAATTAAACACAAATTACAATCCTTAAAAGAATATTATAATCATCAAGTTCCATTTTGGGGCAAGTTTTTGTGAATATTAGCCCTTATTATAAACTCCTTCACAATTCTTTTTGTTCACTTTTCATCCTCTGTATGTCAGCAGATGGAACTCGTGTTTGAAAAACAAACTGCTAGTTCCAGACTACCAATTTCTAGGAATTACCCTATGCACTTTTCTGAAACAAAGATTCCATCTTCTAGGGCATTCAAATAGGAACTGTTCCTTTACACTACACCTACCTACATCCACCTCTAATTCATTCACACTTTCATATCCTTCAAGTGATTTTCCTTGACTCAATATTCATTTATAACCCACTGACTTTTCTTTAAACATGCTCTTCTTTACATTCAATTTATAATATTCTCAGAGAAAGAAAACAAGTAGTACTGGATGGTATTATTCCAACCTGGTTAAATGTCCTTGAGTGTCCCACAGGGTAGTGTAGTAGGACCAATAATACTTTAACCCTTATGGGATTGTACAGTCTAAAATGGTTCAGATGGCTCCAACATTTTCGTTTTAAATAATTAGTATCTCAATGCCTTTCCTGGGTGTTTGAGTGCTCAGTTATCAGTTGCATAACAAAAAATTTATAAGAAAAATGTAAGAGGTTCTCAGTAAGTAGTTTCTCCAACCATCGCACAACATTTTCATTGGGTAACATCTAAGAGACCAGGATTAAATATTGCTCTCAAAAATCTCAATGTATGAACATAATTCTTTATGTAGTAATGATTCAATATCTGCATGAAAGCAAAGTTCTAGCTCAAAGTTCGATTGTGGAGAGCACAGTTACAACCTGTAGAAATTGCACTGACTTTGAGTTGAGCAATCAATCCAAGAAAGATGTATAATTTTCATTATCCACATTTTAAAAGTCATTCTTTGATTCTAGTATATGATAATTTATCCTGGAAAACTCACATCAATTACATCTTTTACATTAGACCTTTTACGGGTAGTTACACTTCCGTGCAGCAATTTTCCACAACACTATTGCTACCAACGAAATGCATTCTTTAAGTAGTCCCTCTCTGGAGACACAAATGGACGATTATCAGACCTCCAGAATAGATTACACTAGAGGGTGCTTTTATGTCTATGAAAAATATTTAATACTTGGATGGCACAAAAATGGGTGCCATGGTGCATGTATAAAGGGTTGATGGGATGGGTGGGTTGATTTTAAAAGGATAGAGACATAAGAGGCATGTAAATTGATACAAATATATGAAAGCTACAGCCAACAAAGTCTGGAGGGCTGAGATGTAAAAACCTGGCTTCTGGAAGAAGAACTTTACATATCCATTCATTGTAAAAACAATTTCATGCTATTAACATAAAATTGAGTATTATGACCAAAGTAAAAAACTTTTTCTGTGAAAAATTTTCTTTATCCTGGAAACTTTTCTTTTCTCTGCAGCCTTAAAGAGGATCCAGAAAATTACCAGCATATCTGTTAAACATCATCATTCCATTTTTAGACATTCTCATAAAACGCAAATCGGACGGCACGCTAGGCCACAGCGTGTATCGAAAACCTACACACACCGACCTATACCTGAACGGAAAGAGCCACCATCATCCAGCCCAATTAAAGTCCGTACTCACAACGCTCGCCCATCGTGCATACACAATTTCCGACGAAGAAAACATTAGTAAAGAAATAAAACATCTAAAAACAACCCTGAGACGAAATGGTCACTGTAGGAGAAATATAGACATGGCCCTAAAAAATGCCGGCTCCCTGACCGAAAAGGAAACAACAAAAAAGGACGAACCAACAGCAACGGCGTGCATCCCATACATAGCCCCTATCTCAGGAAAAATCTCAAGAATCCTGACCAAACACAACATCCGGACGGTCCAGAAACCCCCAAGAAAACTTGGAAACCTCCTAACGAATGTAAAGGATCAACTAGGGCTAAAAACAGCAGGAATATATGAAGTACCGTGCGAGTGCGGAAAAGTGTACATAGGAGAAACAGGAAGAACAGTGGAAACAAGATTAAAAGAGCATAAAAGACATGTCCGCCTAGCACAAGGAGAAAAATCAGCTATCGCAGAACACTCCGTTAATAACGGACATAAAATTAAATTTGAAGATTCCAAAGTTCTTGAAAAATCAGAAAGATTCTGGGAGAGAATCGTAAAGGAATCAATAGAAATTCGGGTAAAAAATAATAATAATTTCAATAAGGATGACGGGTTCCAACTACCATCCGCCTGGGAACCGTTAATTCAAACTATCCGAGAAAAACGACAACAACGGTCAAAAAACAAACATAACGGCCAAGCACACAAGCGCAACAAAGGACCAATCAAATGAAAGGAAAACAAGCGGCTCCTTCCCTTTGTTAGATATATAAAGAGAGCATTTAGGCGGGTATCGGCATTACCCGCTGAGGGATACACCCTGAAGATGGCCACGGTGAAAGTGGCAGAAACGTTGGTTCTACACCAAGAAACAATCCGGTTAGTCTCCCGTGAAGACTTTCTGAAACAAATGGACTTTCTCTTCAATAGAGAGCAACACATAAAACTGGATGAAATAAGTTCTAATGTGGTTAAGGTGACCTTGGTTATCTGGCAGGGTTGCATAATTGAACCGTTGGATGGTAAAGTTAGGATCTTCCAAATCCCTTTCCAAATAACTGCAGCAAAATGAAGAAGAGACTAAAGCAAATTCTAAGTTTTACTAATATTTTATTCTTTCAACCTTTCTTCCGGAACAATTATTGTGGGGTGTGATCTGTGTTATTCTTTTGTATGTAAATAATGTTTTTTTTCATGCAAGTTTTCTTTCAGAGGGTGTGTTATTTTATATATTTGTATAACTCTACTCACTGCCACCAGGTATTGTACCTATTTGTAGTGTTTCAATGGTAATAATAATAATATTACTATTAATATTTAATAATAATAATATGATGACACTGTAATACAAAGGGAAATATAGAGTAGAGAGGATAGATTAACCCTGTTAAATGATAAATGTGGAATAGACATAATTATGGAACGATACAATGATTGGCAATTATAGCTAAATGTAGACAAAAGTTCAGTAGTTAACTTCTTTGAAAGAAAATCTATTATTTAAGATTCTGTCTGATATTAAAGTCTCTGTGGGATAATCTCACTAACAGTACAATTAGTGAAATATCTTGGCATGACTCTCATGAATAACATAATATGAAGTACCCATATCCATAATATATGTGGAAAAGTACTTAAGATACTCGGCTTCGTTAAGAGAATAGCCGGTCAGAGTGACCTACTAATCCTTTGCTTGCGAACTTAATCATCGTTATCTTTAACTTATTTCATTAAAGTGTATCTATCACTCCTACCGTATTGGAATACAATTAATTTAACTTATTTCGTCGTTTGTTATTTTGCATTAGTTAGACATCATTTTGAGTATGCTTGTAATTTATGGGTAGTGTTGTATTCGGGAATCAGAAAAAGTGCAGTGAAAGGTGGTATGTTTTGTGAAGAATTGCTACGTTAAATCAGTGAGCATTGCTAAGATTCTTCAGGATGCAGGATGGGAATCTCTAGAAGATTAATAAAGGATTAATTTACTGGATACATTTAGAAATTTCGAGAAAGGACTTTCAGAGATGATGTAGCCAATATAATGCGTCCACCATGTTACATAGGCCATTCCGATACTGCGAGAAAGATCAGAAGAATAGATGCTACAACCAATCAAGAACTCATTTTTTCCACGAATGATACGTGAAAGTAATAGATTAAGGGAAATAGAGTGATGGTGCATGCACCTCCTGCCACACGCTGAATGGCAGCTTGTAGGGTACTTACATAGACATAGAAAGTTAAAAATTTTTAAAACATCCCAAAAGATGGTTAATGTATGTAAATAACTAATTCTTTAACGTTATTCAATATTTTCTTTATGACCAAATCAACTTCAAATCAACCTATCTCGTCCAAATATTCGCACGAATATGAATGTTTACGAATTAGATGTTTAAGAGTAACCCGGGTTAGATTAACAGAAATACAATAAGTTTTTCGTGTAATGGCATTCCACATTGTCAACGAGCAGCTGCTTTCTTTTGTGACGTCACCGCTGGTCGCCGTCCAGATGACGTCACAAGGGAAACCGGCATTCAGTGACGAATACGTATCGATTTTCACTGAAACAAAACATCGCACGAACAAGCGTCAACATTCAGCCACGCGTCTGCTGAAATACTCGAGACCAAAGCTCTACAAACTCGAGAGCAAAATGCGATTTTTCGTACATTTATCGACTGATCTCCCTATCATTACGATTTTAATGTTGCCTTACATTTTTAGATTTCATCCCAAACATCTTAAAGAATTTCCACTGAAAATGCGAACTGCGTCAAGATAATGAAAATTAGCAGTCAAAAAGAGGAATGTGAATGTAATCTTCGGTGAAGATAGGAGATTTAAAATGATGACGGTCACAAGATGTTTAAGGTGTTCAAGAAAAACATATAAACACAGATAAGTCACACTAAATGAGGTAAGAACACTTAGTAACTTCCACAGATATATTTTATTTCACAGAGGCGACTAGTTTCGTCGAATCGACATCTTCAGGCACATCGAAAAAAAGATGTCGATTCGACGAAACTAGTCGCCTCTGTGAAATAAAATATATCTGTGGAAGTTACTAAGTGTTCTTACCTTATTTAGTATGGCTCCCTTCCACAAAGTTGAGCTTGATCATATCAGATTTATTACAGATAAGTCACATTTGCATCGGCGACGATTAAAATCAACCGGCATTCAGTGACGGATACGTATGTACACTGTCGCGAGATATGGAAATCATAAAGATGGCTGTACGACGAAAGCCTTTAATTTACTGAAATGAAATACAACTGTCGTTGTAGAACAACTGTTCGCTGGAGGCATGCAAAACAGACGAGACGAATTATGCCCATTTCGAACGATTTAATCGAAGAAAACCAGAAAAATGGTAGATATTTATCAAATCGAGGCATTCACTTTCTCCCAAGTTTATCGAATGTGAAAACATGCGCTTCAAATTGTTTTCCAAACACGTTTCCACTTAGCGCGAAGAATAATGGCTAAACCCTTATTGGATCGCCTTACAATACTCAGATTACTGAAATCTGGTTGAAGATTCAAATTTCGCGAAAGGATACAAGGAAATTAAATTTTCGATTGGAAATAGACGAGAGATGAACGTCCGTTAAGCACGGCAACCACGCAAGTGCGACTGTTTTCGCATTTTCCGCGACAAACGAGCAGAAAGGTCGAAGACCTGAAGAATCCGACCGTAGCTTTGGCGAATCTATTGGCGAGGTTGTCGAATCAAAAAGACTTCGCCGCAAAGAAATTGCTTTTATCATGAAACAAACAACTCAGCTTCTTCGCATTTGAGGTGATAATAATAATAATTACACAACACATGAAAAAGTAATTAATAACTCAGTTGATAGGTATATAATTAACATTTGTTACACTCAAAACTGCATTATTGATGTTTTAAAATCAATTTTTACGAAATTTTTGTTTTATTGCCATTTCCGAAGGAACTATTGGTCTTACGAGTGTTCTTTAGCACTCAAACTAAAGCTAAACAAATTTACTGCAAATTCATATCTTTTTCGCGAGGGATGAGAGCATTTCCCGATATTTGACAAGATAACGATTTTTGAAGAGCTATTTCTCGATAAATTTTGAACATATTGAATAGTTTTTTGGGCTTAAAAAGTTTAATGTACATTAAAATACAACCGATTAACGTTTGCTTTAGGACGCATACTTTAAGGCATATAGAGCTAAAACCGAAAAAAGCGAAATTTTCGCCGTTTTTTCGAAATTGAGCATCTCTTACAGGTCTTTCGAAGCTGCATATTATGTATGTATTGTATTAAAATCTTAGAACTACATGGCTTTTTGCCATGCCTATTTTGTGTATAAATTGACTGGAATATTATGACACTGGTGCACTGGCACCAATATTTCACGGAATGAATCGAGCGAAGACGGAAATACAGTAAGACCCCGCTTAACGCAGTTTCACTATTGCGCGGTTTTACTAGGATTCACCTAAATCGAACGCGGTATTTGGATTCCCACAAATTGAACATGATTTTGTTAAAGCAAATTAATTGGTATTTCGGAAAATTGAGGAACGAAAGGAACTTACAACGAATTAAAAAAAAGTTTACCCACTATAACGGAAATAATGGATCAGTTTTACGAAATATTTTAAATTAATTTTGGTAGAAGTTCAAAGGTAAGACGAAATGTAATTGATGCGATGTCTTGATAGAAACATCTGCTTGCTGAACGAAACGGGAAAATGAAAACGACGTTGGAACACTTCTTTACAAAAAACAAAAGAAATCAGAAAGAGCATTCCTCACACAAATCAGAAATAAATGAGTAATAATTAATGTAATAAAGAAGTATCGAACAATAAATGTTACAAAATAAAACAAAAAAACTGATAAATTTTCTTAATCTATGAGTCACTTATCAGCATTATTTTCGTACTAAGAGGACCTCGTTGAACGCAGTTTCCTTTAGCACTCGAACTTACTGGAATGTGTCTCCCGCGTTAATCAGGGTCTTACTGTACAATAAAGTTGGAAGAGGGCTCCCGGATAGCCAAGTGGGCAACGCGTTCGACTTCAGTGAAAGCGTCCCGGGTTCGATTCCCAGCGGCGGCTTACGTGCGAAATGACCTAAGCTGTCGAAGCACTTTTAACAATACTACTATATATACATAGTTGGAAGAAAAACGCGAAATAACGGAAGCTTTCGTTCCGCTTAGAGGATTAATTTGCTCGATCAGGCCTTTTAGTCAAACGTAGTCATTTGTAATTCCGGTAAATGATACGATTATTCGAAGCCGCCGAAATCTGTCAACGGCCAAAGGAGAAGGAAGTGACTTCGATTAGATGCCACCTAATCAACAGTAAACTCAATCCTGCGTTTTCTTGCCTCTCGAATTCAACGTCTTAATTTAATGGCATATGCGAAGTATCATAATGCTTTTGGCGTAATTGATTAATCAGTAAAAGACACTTACGGGAGATTTGGCAAGGCCTTCGGCGGATCTCCAGAGCAGCGTGGCTCCACACAAGTCGATCAGCGTCCCATCCAAAAGAATGTTTGTTTCGCCTTCCACCTGAAACGAAATTATTATTATTATTCATTAGAAACTACTGGCATATATATTTCGGAGATAAAGTGACTTTCCGTGAACAAAATCGGTGCAGCGGAAATTTAAACGGACGAGCGAAGGCTATACTTGATTCTCGAAAATACGAATAATCGGCAAAAATGGATTAATATCAGTTTTCGGGTAACTTCTTAACGAATACATTTATCGCTGAATAATAATAACAATATACTTACACATACAGGAAGTACCCACTCTCACGTGTTATAATAAATCAATAATTAAAAGTCACTAAAAGTAAATATAAAATAAGAGACACAAAGTACCTAATGCTAAAACACGAACATATAACCAGAACATTAACAATTAAAACAAGGAAAAGTAAAAAAAGCACGAAAATAAGTACCAAAGATGAAGTAGATATTAACTGTATAGGTAGTGGTTTTTCCTTAATGCGGACAAAGTCACTAAAGAGCTCCGCTTTAAGAGAGAAATGCTTGGTATAGGAGAGAATTTATGAACATTGGTTCTTGAGCGGGGTTCGTTTGGCAGTGCTACAAAGAAGTCACACCTCCGTTTCATTGAAATCACTAATACAAATATTCATCTACGGCATTGCCAGGTAACGAAAACTTCCGAAGGCTCGGTAAGGGAGAGAGAGTCACCATGAGGCCCTTCTGCTGAGCGGAACGGGATTCTCTGAGGGTGAACACTCCCCCACCGACGGACACTTCCCTCCAAACGCCCCATTCCGGAGGCCCTCTTTCGCCCTCTTCTTCGGCCGAGACGAGCGGCGGTGGGGGGCAAGTGGGCGGCTCGGCCCCACTGAACGCCCCTCGCGGATGCATTATCAGGACGCCGTTCGTCGTCAAACCATCCATTCCGCGGCTCGTCTGCCATTTGGTCGCCTTCTCCTGAAAACAAGCACACATTTAGCGATGCTCCAAACACTAACCAAGTGTTTCCATTCATTTGTGGATTCAGAAATTTCAACTGACTGAGTTCACGTACACCCGTTTACAATTACTTCTCGCGTGAGCTTCTCTAACATTGCATTTTTCGATCGATCAAGAAAACAAAGTCCTTTCATTCTGCTTTCACCGGCTAATCGAAAATTAAAATGTAAAATTAGCACACGTAATTATGAATTCGTTCGGTATACCGAGGTCCTGCTACCATATCCTGAAGAATGGAATATTTTCACTTGTCTTTTGGTACAGGATAGAGAAAATGTATCTTTCATTAACTACTATCTCATTTTTGTTGATGGCTGTGTTAAAACGAAAGCTACTTATTAGGTACTACTTACTAGGTAATTAATATTTAAAAATGGCATTGATTAAGGTTTCTCCTTTTTGAGCATTACCAAAATTGTTACTCGTAGAGTCATTGTGCCTCACTTACTTGGTCTTGTTCCGCTTATAGCATTCTGGCTCAGTGATGAAAGCAATGGCAAACTACCTCACTCCTTATTTAGTCTAGTCACCTCACCCCCTCTCCAGAGCTTTCTGTTGCTTATGGTGGAGGGATGAGGTTCAAACCAGCCTTCAGGCTGAAGACTACAGACAAACAGGTATACCAAAAGCTTAAGTTTAGCTGTTAGTAAAGATAAGTTATTAAACTTTTCTGTTTTACATTTATGAAAATTTAGATCCTTGCAAGCAGTTGGTTAGGAGTGGCCAACCTTCCTTAGTTTATTCGTAAATCATTTTACTTGTATTTGAGACGTGACATTCAAACTATACGTTTTGAAATGTGGTTGTGGAGGAAAATGCTTAAGGTGAAGTGGACTGATAGAATTAGAAATGAGGAAGTACTATTGAGAACAGGAAAGGAAAGAAAACTGCTGAGGGAAATCAAAAAGAGGAAGACAGCTTGGTTGGGCCACATACTATGCCAAAATTGCCTTCTTAAAAGAATTATGGAAGGAAAAATAGAAGGAAAATGAGGAAGGGGAAGAAGAAGTATGGGAATGCGAGATAATGTAAAAAATGGCCGAAGTTACAGGCAAATGAAAGAAGATGCTCAGGACTGAGTGTGATGGAGGGTATCCAGTTGAAAACTGTCGGAAGACAAATTTCTCCAAGAAGATTCAAACCATAATAATGCACTATGAATTATAATCATTCACAAAAATAAACGCGTTTTCAAGAATGTGGTAATAGCTTATGTTATATATAAGTATGAATGTGTGTCTAAATGAGAAATAAATTTATTTTCTCTGGTTTCAATTGGCCACTCATAATTGTATAATCTGTCACTTTTAGCTGCAGTCACTCACATTGGCAATTCCCTCCTTAAAAGCTCAAACTTGCACAAATAGCAAACCTATGATGATATTCAGCTTCTTCATCAACTAGTGCATACCCAACTTAACCTTCAACTTTACGCACCATGATACATACCTGAAGACCCAAATCTTAGTTTTTCTAATTTTTACATATTTATGTCATTGAATCAGTATAATTTAATGATATAATTAGACTTCAGAACAAGCACTAGAGAAATTTCCAAATGAAGCGACCTGCTATGGTTCATAAAAAAGGAGGTAAAAGCATTCATTTCCCAAGGTTTTTGCTGCTAGTAAGCAAGAGCTAAACACTCATTGAGGGTGGATATTGAAATCAAGAAAATAAAAGAATCCATATGACCAAGATTAATCTGAAATGTGAGCTAATGAATCAGTCGAAGAGGAGAAAGATACTTTGAGAAATTTGAAAATCACCAGATACAGGCATTTCTGTTTTAAAAAGTTAATCAAAAGGAGAAAGATAACATGAAAGCATATCTCCCTGGGTTATGAAAAACCCAATATCAATGATAAAAAAGACTTAAATATCCAAAGACTATATTTTCACCCCAACAAACTTTTAAAAAACTGAAGTCCATTGAAATTTTTTAAAAATAACTCACAATCTATTCCACCATTCCAATGCAATAATGGTTAGAAAGTCCATTATCTTCCCAAACAGCACAACCAATAATAACTCAAATCAAGGCCAAAAACAAATCAAATGCTCTAAATTTACCAAGTACTAAATAGTCAATAAAATCGGCTATTCTCATCATAAAAAATTCACGTTATGTACAATCAATATCAGCATACAAATTGAATCACTTAATTTTATTCACATCACCACTAAGATTTTGTCATTTTTAAAAGAGCCAATTTCAAAATCAAACCCATAATCATATGATATGCAGTTCCCTTCCCTATACATTCTCATATTCCATTACCCTTGCAAAATTCCTTTATTTCAAATTTAAAAGTAAGTTCCATAAGAAAGACTGAGAAAACCCAGATGCTCTTCACATGGAACATGAAATATTTATAGAATATACTTTGAAATGCATATTATTTGTATTTAAACCAATTCATCATGATTTCCATAAATTTCAAATATAGATAGACACTCTCTATTGTTGTGAAACAATTGGCAACCATTCATACTCTAATTTTAGAATGTGATACTGTAATAATAGGTTTAATGGCAGATGAGACTTTTCAGCCTCAATTTTGCCTTTAAAGATATAACTTTAAATGTATTTCATTACTTTAAATACATTAAATATACTACTTTAAATATATATTCTATTAAAAATCTCAGCAAATTTAATGAGTAGATGGAGAAGAAGGGGTTGATATCTTCTGGAAGTAAACTCTGAGGTTGATGAACCCCTCACCCCGAGAAATATGTTCCTAGAGGAATCAAAACCCGCGGCATAAATGCGTGCCACTCGTGGGTCCTTCCTCTCTGCAAGAATGCGGCACGCAAACCGAGATATGGTGCTCTGCATGACTCTGCCGCCACCTCCCTTTTCATCACCTCCGCCTGCCACAGTGTCCACCACCACAAAGTCAATCGGGGACTCTGACGAGCGACCAATCTGAAAAAGAACCATTCATACACACCCCATTCAAATTTTATCTGAATTTAAAGGAATAACAAGTGTGAAAAATAGAGACATGACTGGGACCTGAGCCCAGGTCTCCCACTTTCTGGGCAGGTATTCTAACCACTGAACTACCATGCCACGTCTCGTCCACACTGTTAAGGGAATGCTTTGTGAGCAAGGCGAGCAGCCTCCACTTAGTGGCACAAATTGCCACCGGAGGTACCCTGCCCAGAAAGTGGGAGACCTGGGTTCGAGTCCCAGTCATGTCGCTATTTTTCACACTTGTTGTTCCTTTGGGATCAGCCGCACGACATAATTGTGCAAAGTATTACACCTTTCCTTAATACTTATTTAAATTTGTATTTTCTACAAAAAATACCCTTTCCCAATTTTTGAGATACAATCTTGTTAGTACACATGTCATCTTTTAGTCTGCTCTAACATACAAATACAAATTGAATTGATTATGAAATAAAGGAAAACGGGTAAGGGTGACTTTGCGCAAGATGGTGCGCACCCAGGAAAAATCCCAAGGAAGAATGGACTTGAAAAAAGTCTGACGGGACCGGGAATCGAACCCGGGTCTCCCAATTGCCAGTCGGGTGCTCTGTCCGTTGAGCTATCCCGGCAGAACATTTCTCCAAGCCATTCGGGAAACTTTGTGGGCAAGGACGTTGCAAGTTTGCGGACGATACCGCCATGCGGACGAACTCGCAACATCCTTGCCTACAGAGTTTCCCGAATGGCTTGGAGAAATGTTTTGCCTGGATAGCTCAACGGACAGAGCACCCGACCGGCAATTGGGAGACCCGGGTTCGATTCCCGGTCCCGTCAGACTTTTTTCAAGTCCATTCTTCCTTGTGATTATGAAATATACAAAACACATCCTGAGAGTAGTTTGAAAGGTTTGTGTCACTGCTCATACAAAGGAATCTAAAATATATAAATTTTATCGAAACCAGGGCTTCAAACCATAATCATTTTTGTTCCAACTTTTGCTCCCATTTAATGACACTGCCCAAATTTGCCTTGGCTCCAGTTTCTGTGACAGCAGCCACTGAACCAGTTTCAACTGTTTTTTTCATTCCAATAAAATAATCTACCAACAAATTTCATGTTATACGTGACTTAGAGGTTATGAAACACTCCAAGAGTCATTATGCTGGCAGTTTGTGCCTTTGAAAATATAACTGTAGATTAGTAAGTGAGTAAGTTGTTCTTACATAAGTTTATTGAATATAATTACTTTATCCCTGATAATAAAAACTGTTATCAGAAAGGAAAAATGACAGGTTTTGGTTCAGATTCAAGATTAAATTAACTTTTTGGATCAGGTTTGGCTTTTGTTTGGCTCCAGCAAATTTAGGATATTTTTATATCAGTTTTTAGTTTGGTTCTGGTGTAATGCCTAGGTCTTAAGACTGCTTGCCATTTGACTGATTGCACCAAATTGTGACCAACTTCGAGTCCAAAATCTACTGTCTCTACTGTGTCACTACTGTCCAAAATCAAATAAAAATACATGAGAATATAGAAATAAATTAATCATAGCATAATTACTCATTCCTTGAATTTGAAAATGTGATTGAGACCAATACTAACACTTAACCGGAAATCCTTACCCCAATTTCAAGAAATGATAACCAAAGTCTAACTAACTATCTTCTGGACAGGCATGTGGGTACGCATTTGACTTTGCTGAAAGTGGTTCCAGGTCTCCGGGATTCCTAGCAGGGGCTCACATGCAAAATGATCTTGGTTGTCAAAGAACTTTTAAAATTACTATGAAAGGCTAACTCTAAATCTGATGACCCTAATCTCACCTGAAACATGTCCGTATCCTCATCAGGCATGTATTCCACTATCATTGCTTGGTTCCGTGACAGTGTGTAAGAGATGGAGTGCTGCGTTGTGTCCAGGATTGCCTGCAAACATTTCATGCTTTAGTTTTCCCATGTTGCTTACATTTTCTTAACTACGAGTAATTTACAGATCACAATATTTTTTGGAAAGGGTTCACTGTCTGTCCCATCCACTGCCTCAGTCTTAATTGTCACAATAAAATCCACTGTTTCGGCCTCGAATTTGTGGTATCTTTTCATGATGAAAGAAGAAATAAAACAGACTTGTACAAGGTACCACAGGATTATCCTGGTACCGTGTACAAGTCTGTTTTATTTCTTCTTTCATTAATTGTCACATTGCAAAAATTTTAAGGTTATATTTTCGTGAGAAAAATACGAGAGATTTGTTCACCTGAGAGGAATGCGGGGTCTTGACTAAGTAATGCTTGGATCTTTTGACGCCATTGGCTGAGGGTCTCTTGTAGAGGACGAATTTGCTTCGGCGCCGACCACGGTCACCCGATGGCAGGAAACCATTGTACCTGATCAATAGACCAACACACTTCTATACACCTCTATTTGATATTTGAAATAAAATACAGCCCTCAATCAGATCATATGTGCAGTAGTATGAGTTCAATGTTACTTTGAAATATCAATTTTAAAATGAGGAGATGAAAATGATGATTACCTCTGCAACAGATTATATGATGAAACTGAAAGAAGTGGCACAGGATAAGAATGAGAGGAGTTGAAAGGAATTGTCCATGGCTGTCATTAAAACAGAGATGAAAAATTAAGCTCCTTGGCAGCTACAAGAGAGAGTACACGAGAGAAGCTAGAGTTCTGGGTCAGTTCAGAGAACTCTTCAGGACTAGGGGATAACTTACTTTCTTAGAAAAGCTTTTACATATTTCAATAGTTAAGCTACCATCTTCAGGAGGAAAAAAATAAAAATCAAGTTGGTATTTTTAATCCCTATTGTCACTAATCAGAGTTCCTGATGTTGCTAGATAATGAAATACTAAATGGTTCTTGTAAAGAATACAGGTTTTCCCTGAGTCCTGCAGGATTCTCTGAACTGACCAAGCTTGACTCTCATTGCACCTGTCAATGGCTTTAGGAGTATTTAAATCTGTGCATGGGATTCAGGAGATAAAACATATGCTTGCAAACTTGAGAAAGTGCAGCACAAGGCTACAATAGAAAAGCAAGTGTTATGCAAGTGCTCTCAGATGCAGGACGGGAATCCTTGAAAGAAAGAAGATTAGGCTGTGAGAAAGTACATGTGCAGTAATTGGTATTATATGACCCCCTTTGCTATTTTGCCTAACCCAACAGTGAGCAGAAAACAAGTGAGGTAGATGTGAAGACAAGTCGTTTTAGGGACTCTGTCTTTCTGTGAGCAATACAAGACAACAGTAAGCTAAAGAGGTAACTCAAACACTTGGTGTTTACAACCTCTGCTAAAAGGCTGCTTGTAGGATATTTATGCAGACGTAGATGTAAATTTCTACAATAATGGAGATATTTCAATAGATGAGATTGTAGGAAAAACTGGCAATGGGATAAGAGGATTTGAAAAGACCAAGTGATGAGCTGTCATGACATCCGTATCTGGGAGGAAAGCACACTACTTCAACTTGAAAGCAAAGACGAATTTTGATGAATGGTCAAACTCACCCTAGTATGACTAGTTCTCCATACTTCACGGAGTTCTGCTTGGGCTGCGAATGGTGCCTCAAGTCACCGTTGGGAGTGGTGGAAGTTTCAGGAGCCTCCTCGGATGCCGAAGCCGCTGCGGCAGGAGGAGCGTGGAAGCGGTGGTGCAACAGGATGTCGTGGTGCAGATGGCTTGGCGATTCTCCCGCACCGTCAGACCTGGACAAAGAAAGCAATTCAAATACAGTTGTTTACAGCTGACAGGGTGTCCAGTATCCAGCTATTCCCTGATATTTCCAGGGAAAATATTTTCAGTTTTTCATGGTGTTCCACAAATAAGTATAATTTTGTCCAAATATTCGACATGCTGTGATTATTAGGCTCTTGAGGTACTAGAAATGGTGATGAACAGTTCACATATTTATTATGATATAGTTTAGGTATCAAAGCTGGCCCTGGACATGGATATGGATGGCCAGGGTGCAAAGGACTGAGATCAAATAATGTTAGTTTAAAATTAATCTTGGTAGAAGATATTTGGTGGAACTCCATCTTCAAAATAACATACATTGATTACATTTGTACTTTACCACAACGGTTTTAATTCAGCATGACTGGGTTTCAACATATTCACGTCATCATCAGGTGGCTCAGAAACTAAAACTAAATGAGTATTTTAAGAATTAATTCTTTCCACGAACTATATGTGATAATAATAGGCTAAAAAATAGTCAGAATGCCCAGTGTTTTCACCCCCAGCCACACGCCATAAGGCGGCTTGTAGAGTATTTATGTAGATGTAGATGATTATCCTAAATATCCATAAAAGAGAGAGGAGGAGAGGGTGTAAAGGGAAGAAGGCTGCAAAAATGTAGGGAAGGGCAAGGAACATGGAGTACAGGAGATCCAAATGGGTGAAGAAGTCATATGAGAGATAGCGCTGGAGGTAAGGAAGGGAATGTGCATGTGAGGTTCAAATAAAGCATCGAAATTTCAATCCTCTTATCCCATTCCTGATCCCTCAGGCAATTGAAATTAACAATAATAATTAAGCCTTTCTAAACTTACCAGATGGGTGATAAAGAAATTTCTTTGTTAATGTAAAAAAGGATGGCAAACCTTAAAAGCTGGCTGAAATTTAATTGTTTAAACCAGCAACCGCCAATCTGGCACACTCAGCTGTCACTAATTGACAAATAAAAACCAGAAAGGCAGCTTTTTTTTTCATATCTTCTGGTAAATATATATTCGAATACATTGTATTATGCAAGAATGCAGAGGCAGAAATGCACAGAGGTAGTTTATATGAGTCAAAGTCTTTTTAATTGACAGGGAATAGAAATGTATCCAGGAATATACCATGCTTTTGACAGACCATAGGGTAAATAGAGTAAAAGAATAGTCAAGAAAAACTTCCGAGTACAATATGCTACTGGTCTTAAATAACTTTTGCAGCAAATAAAGCAATTCTATTGTTGAAATTCTAAGAGCGAATGTGTGAAAAAATTTCTGAAAAATTCCCCCATCAATATAATACGTTTGAATGCGTAATTCCCTATAAAATAAGTCACCAAATAAGAAAAATTACTGTCAGCAATCGAAATACTGTTTTATCTTCCATAGCAGCAAGTTTTTCAGTCCATACAAAAAAGGTGAATATTTTTTTGAAACATAGAGTTCAATCTAGAGAGGTACCAAGGTATTTTAAGCATGCTATATTCCCTCATATCTCAGGTTTTGTTAGTTATTTAAATGAAGTTGAGAACAAATTGTTTCACTAGGAATTAACCTCACTTTTTATAACATGAACCCATTGCTTACTGACCTTCTAGCAGTATTCTAGCTGTATCCACAACCACACCCAGACCTTCTCCATATCCATGGGAGGTTGTTGCTTTAACTCAGCAATACACAGATGGAGGAGAACTGAGCATTGATACCCCTGGGATTGAGACTTTGCTTAAACTCTTGCTTTACTTCTGCTTACTTTACTACCTGCACCATCCATAATAACTTAGCAAAGATAAAACAGGCTAAAAAAGGAATGCATAAGGTTTTTGAGAATTGTTTCCTCGATTTCGGTGGACTTGCATGTTAATTTTCGATTTACTGCAATCACCAAAGAAAAACGAACTTAAATCATTTTCAATGCTCGAAGTGGCAGAAGAAATTGATTGGGACAAGATAATGCAATATTAGTAAGGAATAAATTGCGTCATTCCACGAATAATTTGATAGTCCAATTGATTTGAAAGCATGTTAATTTCTTTAGCACTCTTGTGTTAATCTCCTGTTTTCAATAAACTCAGCTTTTGTTGATCAATAAACTTTTATATACTAAACTCCATCTGCGTTCACCGATCCGGGCTCCCGGTCATTTTCACTGATAGTCTTAAACTTACGTGAATGGGATTTCATTTTTAAGTTCCAAATTTTAAAGTAACATTATCACTTATCGAGGTGATCGAATATTTCCTTCAACGAGCCTCAGAGGAGCCCTACAGTCTATGCGGTTTCGAAATAAAGTGAAACAAAAAAAGAAAAGAAAGAATGACGATGACTCCACCTTGGTTTATTCCCCAATTTGATGAACAGTCAAACGGCAAAATAAATTTTTTTCGGCCTAAACAGCGAAAGGTGCTTCAACGATATTCACGTTCCTTTTGCGGTAATTTGCCATCACTTTTAACAACTTAAGAAGGCTTAATTAACAAATAAAACTGTTAACTACTTGGAAAACCTGAACTTTGACGAGGAAATGTTAAAAATGGGACCAAATAGTTTTAGACGTGGCTAAGGATTCTAAAGCAGATGCGATTAAATAGGAGTGATAATCCATAAAATTATACCTATTTTCGATTTCGGATTTACAACCACAAGGAAAAAAACATGAAAGCGATGTGATGACGAAGATAAATGCATCGATTCCCATCGATAAATATATAATGCGGCATAGGAATTTTATTTTACGCAAACGATTGAGTGGTTTTAAGATTACTAGGCGAGGAAGAGTTAATTAAAAAAATCATTTTCATTAGAAAATGGCAACCAAATGAGCTGTTAATTATAGTTGAAGACAGAGTCAGAGTCCTCCCATCGACCACGCACCAGAAGATAAAATATTATATACATAAATTGCAAGTAGGCAAAGGCCAGGTGACAACATTGACATATTGGAGAACAAAACAAACATAAGATGTAATCACTTTAACGTGTTATTTACAACACAACGACTTATTCTTTTTATTAATTTTAAATATTTTCTTCTTAAAACTTGATATAATTTTTGACAAGGGACTGAGAATTTCCTTAGGAAAGCCAATCCAGCCAACAGCCGTTCTATTTAAGAAGTATTCACCCACATCCTTCTTGTGACCCTTAGTTCTGACCTTAAAATTATGGTCATTTTTTCCCAGAAAACAGGGGGGCATTATCCTATTTTGTAATTCATTCCAGGATGGCTCACCAGTGTACGTCCGGTAAATACAAGTAAGTCTTTTGATTTCTCTCCTATCCCTATGTGGTTCCCAGTTCAATTCCTTCAGCATTTCCATGACGCTATCTTCCCTACTAAATCGTCCCAACACATACGTTGGGACATACGAACACATATGCTGCTTTCCTTTGAATCTTTTCCAATTTGTGAATGTCTTTTTTGAGGAAGGGGTCCCATACTGACGATGCACACTCCAACACCGGTCTGACAAGAGTTTGGTACGCCATAATTTACGCATTTTTTGAAGCACCTTTTAAATTTCTCATGCTGAAATGCAGAAAGTAATCCCGAACAAAGATACGGAATAATAGGAGTGATAAAGCTTTTGGTTGAAACATATCTAAATCCTAAGAATAGTTCATCATTGGATCGATGCGAGATTGGAACAGACACTAAGACAATATTCTGACTAATTCCGAATCATCTGCTCTCATTGGGCCAAAAAGGTTTTGTTGGAAAGCACAAATTTAGTCAAGGAAATTTCAAACGTGAGGATTACTTGTTATTGACGCAACTTCGGACGCAGAAAAGTTTCAAAAGTTAAATGGAGTTCAATCCGTCCGGATTCGAGTTGCCAAAACAACGAACGAAATTTCCAAATGAGCGAACTGAGGTCTTCGAATAAATGGACCTTTTGACGCCAAAAATACACCCTATCCAACAGGTGTCCAGGAAGGAATAATCCTGGAATGAGTTTCTAAAAAAAAGGTAGCCAACCACTTTTTGAATCGAGATATTAAAGTAAACCGTTCACAAAGTAGTATCACGTATTCCAATAAATATAATCATAGGATAATAGAGATTATATTCTTATGGAAAAACTACTAAAAGCACCCGTACTTGTACACATTAGAAAAAGATTTATTATTTTTTTATCGATTTAAAAATTCATTTCCATGACCGCGAGAGGTATGCGTTGATAATTGTGGTGTTTGCCTAGAAAAAGTTTTCTTCACGCACACTACCCTCGCCTTACCAACTTAATTCGTTCACGGACGCAACCAAAATCTATTTTCCCATTGATTTGTTGCGGCTTCTTAAACAAGGAAAAATTTTGTTTTTTGGCGTTAATTTTTTGTCGTATAATATGGAAAAATATCTTCAGAAGTGTATGGAAAAGGTTAGGAAACGGTTACACAGATTCGTGTTTCTTTTCTCTTTTTAGGCGCTTATTCTGTTCCGCCCCCATTATTTCCCTTCGTGGCAATCGACGACGCCGTAGACTTCGCAAAATTGTTTCGAGAGATTAGAAGCTAGGCTCTGGGAATAGGATGGCGAGCCTATGGCATGCAAATGGCACACGAGAGAATTATTCTGGTACGCGGAACTCTGACGGGCAATTCTCGTTATATACTCCAGTGTGTGTGGATTCCCAGAGTATGGATCCAATATACCAAATATATATTCCGATAGCAATCTTAATTAATAATGAATTTCGTAAATGATATCATCGTAAGTCCACGTTGAGTGAGTGGCACAGAAAATGTCACGCTATGGTTTGGCACCACATTGGCACACGAGTCTATCAAATATGACACATTCAATTAAAGGTTACCATTCAGGAAATAAATAAGGGAAGTCAGATTAAGAAACAGTTCTACTTGGTCGTGTGTCCTTACGAATTCTAACTCATTATTGTAAAAGCTAGAATCGCAAGCAACTGTATCAAAAAAATTATCATCTTCTTACCATTACTTTCAAATAGGACCAATAGGACCGAATTCTCAATGTATTCTTATGGGAAAAGCTGTCTTCAACATTCGTCAAAGTTGCCAAGGAGACGGGTTGTTTACAGCCTCGAAATTTCACAAGAGTGTTGTCCTTCTATATTCAAAGTCTCGCAATTTCGAATCTACGAAGATATTCTAAGAACTAAATATGAATCTTTATTGATTTCAAAAATTCCTTCAACGCAATTCTAATGGAGAGTTACTGACATCGAGTTAATTAATAAATGCTTTTACAAATATTTCTATATATACACGACTGTGATTATTGTAATAGACAATTTTTCGTTGCAAATCTTATCACTCGTCTACACTGGACTGGTGGCATGAAGAGAATGCAAAATATAATAGAAGGCAATACGAAGATATCAATGAATATACGCATCGAATTCCCACACTCGTAACATGCGAGACGGCCCTGCATAAACTCGGCTTTGTCGAGAAAATTGTCGATAAAAGCGGAGAAAAAAGTAAAAGTTTGACGGGATAGTTAGGCTCAACCTTGAGTTTTAATGCAGTATGGAAAAGCGTTGTATTCGCTCATTAATCCAGCATACATCCGTGCGTTTTATTGAGAATTGCAGCGGGTAATCCGTACGCTTTATCAGGGTACTCCTTGTCAAAGTGGGAATCATTATATTATAAATTAGATATTATGTACACCACATTGCATATGCCAGTCAGTTTCAAAGTGCTTCGACAGCTGAAGTCATTTTGCACGTGAACCCCACCGGGAATCGAAACCGGAACCGCTTTCACCGAAGTCGAACGCGTTACCCACATGGCTATGCTGAGATTCCACTGGCTGATCAGACTGGGCAAGAGATATTATAGGAACATTATCTATTCTTCGCTTCCAAATGATGCGAATAGAGTTCTAAATTATCTTCTATTCTTTCCTACTTGCACCATTAACTATGAAGATAATCTCCCTGAAGCAAAACGCATTCTTGGCGCCTTAAGTGCCACCAAAAGGAGTTTACCCAAGTGGAGGATCGGAAAATCAGACAAGCTGCTCGATATCTCTTCTTCTTATGAGGTACCTCACAACTGGAGCCATAAAACATTGCCAACAGCAAAAAGGGGAGCTTTCGTTTTCGAAATGATGGACTTCCTTGGCTGCACCCGCGCGGCCACAACTCAATCGATTGTCGCAAGTGTGCATGTCTCCGTGCAATAAACGCCATTTTAAGTATTGAAAACGCTTCCGACCCCACAGCAATTCAATGCATTTTGAACTCACCCATACCTTTCAATACTTACCCAGTCCTCAGAATAGAAAATCTGGGAATAGTAGCGCATCTCACACTTGTGCTGTCATTTAATCTTTCCATACGTTCGAGAATCTCCGCAAGGACGTGAGAACTATCTTCGATTGGCACGCTATACACTTTTTCGTCAACTTGAATGAGAAAAATAGCAATAATAATCACGTCTTTATATTTAACCAATCTGAATTACAGGTGAAGCAGGGAAGGAAGGGTCAAAAATAGTCTTAAGATAAGAGAAACCGTTACCACATTTCAGTATAATTATATTACTACCATTTTCAGTTTCCGTAGGTAGAGGCAGCAAAACACCGATTTCTTGTAATTCAAAGTTAACGAACAAAAGCCAAACAAGATGCAAAGATCACGACGAGATTCGGGTTCGGAGTGAAGCATTCAAAGCACATTGGATTAGTGATCCAACAGGTTACCCAGTCATCCACCACATCGCATCATTAATTAACAACACCCATCAATCCGGATAGTCATTTTACACGGAAAAGCTCGATACTGAAACTACACCCACTTGAAACTTTCCGTCACGCTACAATGAATCTCGACTTTTAAATTTAAAATAGTTTCTTAATTCCTTACGGAAAAGCACTTCCACATATTCTTCTTATCGATAGGGAACATTCTAGTACTTTTTAAATTTTCGGAAATAATGTCGAAAGTCACGTTTTATATTCTTTTAGGTTTTAGATATATATGTACGAATTGGATGCCATTGGACCTCCATTAGGCTGCCAATAAAGACATCGGGCAGCAATTTTGTGGTATATTGCTTAAATTCAAACTACTAAATATTAAAATTGTGCGAACTCAAAAAAATTAACTCGTGTACACATGCTTCTAAACCTTGCATAAAGTTTACAAAACAGCGCCTCTACTCTTAAAGATCTCAATTGGTTATTGAAGGACATGTTAAGACTTAGTTTAAAGTTATTATTTTAAATTGAATTTGTTAACAAGAAATTGTAAACGAAGAGACTATTACTACGATTTTAGGGCTAAACATATTTTGATAAAAAATTCACCAATTCCGAGGTTCAGTGTTGAGTAGGTTTAATAGATTCACGTTGAAATGGATTAAAATTGAATTCCTTTTGTTGAGAATGTTAATTCAACCCCTGTTACAGTCAACCCTTTATCAATAAACCGCAACTACGACACAGTGGCCAACAAACGACGAAAAGTAATGGATGAAGAACGTGATGCGAATATGTGGATCCGAAAAAGCAAAAGTTCAGCGTAAATAAGACACAGAGCGAAGATAAGAATGTACAAAGAAAGTACGCCGAGTAAAGAAAAAAAATATTTTTGAAAGTGCTCTCATTGCATACGTTGAAAGATGCATCGATACGATCAACGATACGAAGAATTAATGCGTAACCCTATTTAGTTATTCGTCCAAAAAGAATCTCATTCAGGGAAAGTATCAAATGACACAATCTATCAGACAATTGCAGCCAATGTATACTTTTATATAAAAAGAAAGTCGTTTACTATAATTATAATTACATTATAAGAAATAAAGACGCTTAACACTACTTTGAAGTAAAATCCGACGCCATATCCCTAATTTGATAAAGGGTTCGTAGTTTTAGCGCCATGACATCTTTACACCGCTAAACCCGTTCATAACTCTCCCACTTAATGCACTATCACACTTAATATGCTGTTTTCCCTTGGTCCGGCCATTTAGGAAGAAAAGTGGTAGAAACACAGCTTAAGACGCACAGCTTACAGCTGAAAAGTGGTTTTTTCCCGTTCCCAGATTCACTGCGACCCTCTACATCCAATCCTTATCTCACAGACCTAAAATTACATACATAATCGCCGTCCTCTTTACCTCATTCGCCTTGTCTCTAAGGAGGTTTCTTTTCACTCTCTAGTTTGCAATTAATAATTTCGAGAGAAGCAAATTAATATACAAGTATCGCGATGAAGAACAATTTCCTTACCGCTGTCTGATTTACTAACGTCGGATTATTCATTATGGACTGAGTTTGCAGCTGAATAAAAACTAAGCCATCGATCTCAAAGAAAAACAAGTAGCACCTAATTTTAGCACGTTTCATGCTATGTACAACCATGTAATACTATATTTTCATTGTGTCCGGTTGGTATTTTATCAGAGGTAGAGCGAAAAAGTGCCCGTTTCTTCTCTCTCCGCCCCGGAGAGACTTTGAAATTTTATTTCTCTAACAGTACGCATCTCATCCAAACAAAATTTTAATGTATCATTCGAATAATCATTCTCAACGGGAACAAAACGTTTCAGGTTACTTTCATCAACTGAGAACAAGTTGTTATCGACTTTGTAAAACAACATTCTCTCAGTAAGGGATGGACGTAAAAATGCGAATTTGGTCTCGCTATAGAGCTATCGATAGGAGATTTTTCGAGTTCTAACTTACTTTAATAACAACTAAGCAATTTATTTAACACTAACTCATATTTAACAAGACGGAAAGCCCGTGGATCTTGTAAGCAGAATGCTTGCGATGTCGACCTATCCCAGCCTGTCTTTCGGCAGTTCCTCAACTTTAATAATCTTACATTATTACATAAAATAAGAAGGAACGAGTAAAAGTAAAGTTCGACAGGATATTAGTGCAACTTGATCTTCTTCGGGACTGTTAGTTTAGTATTTATTAGGCTCTAGTACCCAGACCTAACAATCCGACTGTAGATCTATGACATCTTCCCCATCAGTTGAGGCCACAACGTTGCTAAGTCGCTTGGTGGTGTTTACTTTTGTCGCAATCGCATGCTGTAAACAAAAACACACTAACCAGACAAGCAGTGCAGTGTTTGTCCTTCTCTGTGACGGCCCCTTTTCACTGCTGTTAAAATATCCATTATTAATCCCTATTTATCCGTGATAATTGCTGCATTGTTGGAAAATGATAAAAATGAAGCAATCATTGGATGCGCGCGCAATCTGAACCTGTTCCTTCAAAAGGCAACCACAATTCCCGACAATAGTTGACGAACTCTCTAGATATCCAATCTTCAACCGAGACGAAGATAACTAAACAGGATCACTTATTAAGTTGTAAATCACTTATTTAAAGATCATAGAGCCATAAAATGTTTCGTTAAGGCCTGTGCCGTATTCCAGCCGAGTCCCTTTTTCCTGACTCGGCAAGTTCAAACTTTCCCGCCTAGTCTGAGTGAGAAAAAGAGAGAGATAAGAGTAGGTTGGCCCTTCTCAGTCCCTCTTTCAAAGACGTAGCAACTAGCCGCGAAGAGAAGATGCCTCACTTCTACAGTGGGATGGACACTGTTTCACCAAGTGATCGAAGCGGCGGGAGACTATTTCATTGGGATCCCAGCAGTTCTATTTTGCTTTGAGTCATGTGACCATAGCTTGTGTTTTGTCAAGAAGAAGGCTGAACCTGAACTTGTTCTCTCATCCTGGTGATGGACTTAGAGAAAGACATTTGAATGTGAATAGAACTTCATCCAACTATTATGGGGGCAGTTACCCTCAGTTTTGCTTTGAGTTATTCCTATGTCTTAGTATTTGATTGACTGTTTCTACTGCTGTTTTCCTATTTGTTATTATCATGCAATTGAATTACATTGATTTCGTCACTCCACCTCGCCTACGTTGTTCTATTCTCCTAGCCTCTTTTCAAATGCGATTCCTCGATTTCTCACAAGTGTTCGAATGCAGCAACGTGAGATGGAATTTCGTGGTTTTTCGTGAATACTGTCATCCCCTAAAATTGTAATTTAAAAAATGAAATTCCATAGAAAAATACGGAAAATTAAACTTTTCGACATCGTGAAATAATTGATATTGCAAATTAAAATAATCGAACATTTTCGTAGTAATGATGAGGATTATTAAATTCGCCATCGAATTCCATCCATTCATCACAATATGTTGAGATGAAAAATGATAGCTTCCCAAAATGACGCTCTCTCATTTGAAATGCTTCAATCCTCTTGTGTTCTTAGTCAATTTTGTGCAGAAACTAAGGTGGTGTATCTCTGGTTAAGATAAAATTTCCGTCAATAGAATGACAAAATTCTTTCAAGCATCTATCGAGCAAAATAGGGCGTGGAAAATCGTCCCATTGAAGATTGAGACTTTCTATTACCTTCTTACATCTAACCCTTATTTTAGTTTTACCTACGGGAAACAAAACCGCAAACAACAAAAAAAAAATCCCGTTTTAAACTAGATGTGATGAGCCTATTTATGGGGGATACCCGTGTATTTTATTTCGTAGCGTTTCGAACTTCCAATATGGCAAAAGAATCAACACCCGAATGCGTACGGAGATACGAAATGCATCGTCTTCGTTTTTTTTAAATCCCTCCACTCTGACACCCAATATTCGTGGAACGGAATGGAGTCACGTACTTTTACGGACCATTAAAATGATTTAAAATTACCGTAGGATTAAAATTGCACTGACCACGTATAACGTAATTTACGGAGAGGTAATTACAATTGTTGAGCAAATAGTTTTCGTTCCAACTTCTGCAGACATGCAGCAATTAAATATGATGCCTTGTGTAATTCAATACAATGGTGCGCCTATAATTAAAGCTCATTCTTCCGGGAATGCCATCAAACTATATTTTTCTTCGCTTCGAATCCAAGCAACGTTTCGTAGTGGATCGCCGAAAATACTTAGGATAATTGCGATTATTTCTGAACGCCACGTTGCCCCCGCAGAAAGATCAATGATATAACCGTTGAAAAGGTTTAAATTCTTAACGCAATTCGAAAGGAAAACCTGTAATTACGCAAATCGATGAAAAAGAGAGAGAATTCTAGAAGATTCATCAATATCATCGTTTCTTTCCAAAGAATAAGCATGATTTCCACGGAGAAGTAACAACTATCCATATGGAAGAATTTAGACAAAAAATGCAATTCTCAGTCTTTTTCAACAATTAAATCTACGGGAGAGAGAAATTCATACTTCAAAGTATGAAGACTCATACTTTCAAAGTATGGAGAAATTCATACTTTTCTCTTCCACGGTGGTACGGTTCCACACAATTCTCAACTAATCCGTCGCCAAATTGCGAGATAATCTGAAATTAGAAAACTGATTCCCAAATTTCTACGAAAAATATATTAACTCAGTATGGAATTCTAATTTTTGCGCAAATAAACTCAACAGACGTATCCACGTACGTATGTGACACATACTATGTTCGTGTACGCACCAAAATTTAAGACGTGAAGGGGAAAATCTTATGACGCATGCCATTCGACCAAGTACGAGTTCCAACACGTCTGGACTGATTGCTTACAAGAAAGAATTGGCACGAGGAAAACTGAATCATAGCTTTCACGTCATAACTACAGTAGCTTGTATCAGCGATACCTACTTCACGATAATTAATCCTAGATTTCTAATCTAAGACAGGCCCGATTTTTTAATTTCTAAAAACGTAAATAATAATAATAAACGTCTTTATTGGGCGAAACTGGGACTAAAGAGTCCCATCTTCCATTTAACCCTTATAAAAAGGTTAGTCTTATATTCCAGAATATACGGTGTGTAAATGTATCAGTAACCGCTCGGCGCACATTCATAGTTTGGCGATTTATCCAGCGTCTTCTTGTGCAATGTTATGTTTTACGAAGTATGTTTGGAAAGTCTTACCAATCGACGAACCCCTACAAGATTTTAAATCATAAGAAATGAACTGCCGTTGGATTGCTGATTGCATAAGCCTTATTTTCTTAAACACCCAATCTAAGTAGAGACGCGACGCCGCCGATATACATATAAATATATTACATTAACGCAATCTAATATAATGTTAAAAACAGATGACTAACGCTATTGTGCGATGCCACAGACGGACAAAGATTCGCTCCGAAAATTCGACTGTCTGATGAATCTTCGAAATCCTACATCAATTCAAATTTATCCTCGGAATAATAAATAAATGATTTTATGGAAATTTTCGGCCTCAAATTGGAGTGAATTTAACAAACGAAACGGTTAAAACAAACTAATTAACTTATTTATTCTACAGATTTTTTTAGTAGTCTTATGAATAAATAACGTCTTTTTTAAGTCGAGAAGGCAGTTGATAAATAAATGTTGGCGGCGACTGCTCTTCATCTCACTCATCGCTAAACCAAAAAGAATTATTTCAAACACTGATGGATTGCCAAATAATGCAGTTTTGGATAAAATTAATGGTATCCAGCGATACTTGGTGGAATGACGCAGTTAAAATATTTAAAAAAATATTTCGTTCTGACGATAGCGTAGACTAACGCCGAAACCGGTCAACGTTATTATAAACATATTTTGTGGATTGGTACAAATTTTGAATTAACTATTTAAAAAATATTTGAATGTAAAGATCCGAGTAAAGCTGTAGATAAGACGCCAAAGCAGAAAGTTGAGCATAAAAATGCGAGGTTATAGCTTCATTTTAATTAAACTGTGGTATAAACGATACGTGTGCTTTAGAATCGTTGGATATGATTTGATCTGTTAATTCAAACGTTTTAACGTACATGTTCAATGGTCAATGTTTACAATAATAACTCAATAATTAGCAGACTGAGTTAGCCGACAGGTGCCGGCGGAAAAAGGACAACTTTTTCTAATCCTTATTTCTACTAAAATCCTCGATGACTTGTGTTAGGGTGTGTTTAGTTGTGGCGATTTTGTGGATTACTGTTTTAATGCGATAATTAGAAAGTGTTTACCTATTAGTCTTTCCATTTAGAATTACTAATACCATTTTCGTAGTTTGTAAGAAAAAAGGAATCTTTTGAGCGGTATGCTAATTTGATATTAGAGGCAATGTAGATCGGCAAAGATTGGCAGAAACGAGAGAAATATTAATTCGAATAATCGAAGAAGGGTATTTCCAATCGAACGAAAGCCGTCCGAAGGGTATATCGTATCGAACGGCTTTCGTTCGATTCCCACAAATTAGGTCTGGTATCATAACGTATAGTTAGTCTGCAGGTTGACTTTAATCCTCAGGCTAACTCTAGCAAACAGTATTAATGTCGGCATTGAAACCTTAACTGGCGATTAAATGATTGTTAAAATAGCAAGCAGGTTGAATGACATTCAAATCGTAATATTATGTGGTTAACTGCAATGCGTTGTGGATGTAAACAAACAATATGTCGAATAGATATCGTAGTGAAGTTCTCTCCTTGGTTTAAAGAGTAGTGAGATCATTAACAACACCCATGATTAATACTTCAAATCTTTAGAGTAAATACTCAAAACGTTTACCAATTATATCCCAAAACAGAAATTTTTCTACATATAAAATGACCGGGAAATATTACGATGCGATTGTTTAAACAAACCTCTCCACAACGGGTACGAAATTTATTTTCCGTCAAGGTACCTTATAGTCTAACTCCACAACGGTTCGAAATTTATTTTCCGTCAAGGTACCTTATAGTCTAACTCCACAACTAATGGTGAATAACAAAGTTTAGGCTTTATAATACACTCCAAGCCCCTAACTAGTAGTTATGCCCGACCTTCTAGTTACTTAAATACCAGATTCGGAAAACTTCGTGTAGTAGCATACGAGTCATATATAACTGATGCCGTAAATCGACCGAAAATATTCAAACGTGCATCAGTCGAATCATCACTAAAGCCCGTCTACTGTAAGGGAACCATTGTGCGAGGACATAATTGTGAGACAAAACGTCCAACTGAGGGCCCCCTAAGAGCAACGAGGTTCGTACGTCGCGCGGAAAACGCAACTGGGTAGCTTTTTTGATGAAAGGAGGAATTGAAATATAGAAATCAAATGGCGCCGAAGTGAATCCCGTCAAAGGAGGAGTCCATCCGAAACCTTACTTCTCCTAGGAAATCTTCGAACGAACGCTCTAAGCTGGGATTTTCTAAGAGCGCTTCAAAAACACTTGCATCATCTCCGTTCGAAAAGGTGATTACTTGGTTCAAATGATCGGCAAACATTGTGAGCGAATTTTTCGTCGGAAGGACAGCAAAAACAATTTGTAAATGTAAAAATGGTCGAATGGAGGCAGCGTTTTATAAATTTTGAATTAAAATTGTACAGAGCAAATTCACACACGTTAAGAAATGAGAAGACCTAAAAAACGTCGACGTCGAAAGACTTAGAAGAGTAAGTATGTAAAGGTGCTTTAGGAACAGTTCTTCTGTTATTTAAGACCTTCACTCCTTCTTGCCCTTAAATCGCAAACACGCACGTCCATTCTTTGCTTACCCGTTGATGCCGCAGAATTCTCTATCCAGTCTCATTCTAACCATCATCCTCCATCCTAACTGCTATCGGTTATTGTAACCCCCGACGTTTCACTTGCGTATAACAAACAAATACGCCTCTATAGCCATCTCTCCTTCTCTCAGAATCTGAGGTAAATACCTTACATTGACTTGACAAATGGAGATGACTTTGCCCTTATCAATTCTGACCACACGCGCTCTTCCATTTTCTGTTCAATCGCGGGAAGATGAATTTTCAATCGAACCCAGAATGCTGTCAGCTCGCCCGAAGAACCCGCCAGGAGTTCCCAATCTTTCTGGTTCCCAGCAGTATCAGTGGTATCGTTCAAAGTGCTTCGACGGTTGAGGTCGCTCCTCACATATGAGCCCCGAACGAGAATCGAACTAGGACCAATATCACCGACGCCAACCCACTATCCACTTGGCTATCCGTAAACCATTCCTGGCTCATCGGAGTCTTATAAATCCATCTTCGTCATGCGAATAAAAACTTTGAAGGTAATTACTACACAAACTTGGAATAGCGTAGAAATGTTTCTTAAACACCAAATCTAGGGGTACATATGCAGCTTGATATACTGAACAGACACCTCTTAAACAAGGGCACAGATACCTGAGCCGGCTTTAGGTATACTGGCAAGCTGCTACTCACCACCACTTTCATGTAAACAATTTGGGAATGCTACGCTGATAGTATAGTCCTAATAGATAGTGATGTTATAACTGAGTAACTTGTGTGAGCCGCAACCTGGTGAAACACACTGTGTCCGTTTAAGGCCAATAATTGCCCAACAAGTAGCCAGAATTCCGCAGATGGTCGGGACACCGACCATCTTCGATGTGCTGCAATGCAACATGGGACAGTTTAGGTGGAAGCTGACTAGGCAATACTTCATGTTAGGCTTTATGCTTTCCCAGGGTTGAATAACACTTGCGGATTCCAATCCTTACAGCCCGAATGGAAGGAATTACGCTACAGGATCTTTTACAAACATGAGGATACGTTTCTTGGGGGATAGTTACTGGAAACAGAACATGCGTAGATTACCACCAGCTAGAGAGAATTGGGAAGAACGGCGTCTTTCGTAGTTACTGACAATAGAGGAATTCGGTGGCAGTAGTCAACAGGATAGGTAACATTCTTTGGGGATACATTTTAGACGCGCACAATTCAAAGGATATCGGTAATTGTAAAAAGAAAAATACTGCGATATAATTATGATAAGGTCCTTACTAATCTCAAACCTCGATTATGTATGTTCTACATTTTTCTATTGAAAAATCGTAAGAAATATCATACATGTTACTGGTGTAGCCATATATTCGATTTACGAGAGACGAGTTACAATTAGATGGAACTGAAAGCAATGAATGTACAGAACTTGTGAGAGAAATCTTATTCAGCAGAGTTACAACGGTTGGGGGGCTTTGCTGCATTCAACGGCTGAAATGAAACATTGGGGCCCAGGGGGATGCGGGAATTTGCTGCACCGGCTATGCCCCTCTATGTCTTGGTGTGAATATCTCCCACTAGTGTTTAGTTGCTACCTTCCAATGTCTGTTCAACGATACAGCACTTACACCCACCTTGATCACACAATCTTCAGATTCTCACACCTCTGGATCAGGACTCCGATGGGGAAGACGACCAACGCTCCATCAGAATAGTTTTTTTATAAAGGTATCCCTGCATTCCTCAAATTGGGTTAAAGGGCAGACTACGTAAAGAAATTGAATTATTTTCAACTTCTTTTTTCATTAATTCTGGCGAATTAATGAGAAATATTTAATTTCACTTACCCGCGATAATTAGTAAAGAGATAAAAACTTACAGTTTCTTTGACAGATTACATATTTTATGTATTTGCTACGTTGTCAGACACAAGGGTTACCATATAACCTTCCACTTCACAGTGATTACCATATCATTGGTAATTTATCGTATTTTCGAGGTAGGAAATTAAACATTTACTATGAAAAATTCTTTAGATTAAAGTATGCTGCAAGCTTCCATACATTCTAGGAATATCTTGGTTTTTGACCACGAACTGATTTGTTGTAAAAACATAAGCCTGATTCCATAAATCCGATCTTTTAAGGGTAATTTCTTGAAATGCTAGAGAATTAAACAATCGGCACATGCGAGGTGAAACAACATGGACTGTCGAAAAGATCGCAAAATAGTAGACAAATGACGGAAGCCTAAACATGATTCCTTACAACAATCACCTTTTCCATTGCTTATTTCTTTAAACACAAAGAAGTTGCTTACATTAGTATTTGTGTCACAAATATTTTAAATGCGATTCCTTGCGGTCGAGTCTTTCGCAATTTTTACTTTATAACAAAAGCTCCCACAAAAAGTGTTTAATGAAAATGATTTTCGAACAATATCCCCCAGAATTTAGTTCAACCGAAGAATAGCTTACTAGCCAAGACCTTTTAATAACCCGCTAAAAATTTCAATTAATTTGCGATAGCTGCAAGCAAAAACGACATTTTGAATCACAATAAACAGAACAAATTCAAAAATCATATTCATACTTCGAGGGAAGATGTTCAAAAGACCATTGAAATGTGCAATGTTATCATCGAACTCTAGACAGGTAAAAATCGAGTTTTGGGTAACATAAAACCTCCTATCGTACACTCTTGTGATTTCTCGATTATTTATCAGTTATTTTTGATTTAAAAACACTCTAACTGTAATATATGTGAAAAAATAGAGGAGAATTCCAAATTATTAAGTAAAGGACTCTGTAAGGACGAAGAAAGCGTACACAAAGACTGTCGATCCCTGAAAGATTCGGCCGAAATAAAAGATTATAAACGTATTCATTATTATGAATGAAAGCGTCACTGTGAAGGAAGCTGAAACGCTAATTTTGTTGAAAAAGTTGTCAATAAGGCGAATGCAAGACACGCTCCGATCACTTCACGTCCATTTACTTCCCTTCACCCAAACAACAGTTCAACGCGTAATTTATTCCTGCGGCGTCCACAGAATAACTTCCATCTGGTCTCATTCCGAGTGCCTCGTACAATTTTTTTCATCCCAATTATTTACAATGCTAAATTTGACGATCCACCATATCATTTTCAAAAGATATTTCACCGCTCCACGATGAAATAATTAAATATAATTAAATAAGTATAAATATTCTGTTGTGATAAAGTTATAATAAACTGCATATTATCTCTAACACACGGAAGCCTCTGTACCAATCGATATGTCGATTTAAATAGAAACAACTAAATGCATTTCATTAAGCAAAATACTAAACCATAATCAAGCACGGCTATCTTAAATTTACAGGTTTCTTCAAATGACGTTTGAACAATGGAACCAAAGTTTTTCCACACAATGCGATTTAGTTCACTGATTGCTACTTGTCACTGGACTGAAATGTCATTTATGTAATTAGCAGTCTTTCAAGACTATGTTATGCAACATTCATTGATTTAGCAGAATCTTTTAAGTCAACCAACCCCACTGGATTCAACTGATTATTTACGGTTTCTACGACGTTTCTCAGTTTAGCTGTCGGAACTGATCCATGACAAAGACACAACACAACTTTAGAGATACTTCACTTTCATTCAGTTAAAATTCTTATTATCACTGATACATATATTCCGTGCTGTTGAACCAAATACATCTCATAAGTACCCATATCAGCAAACAAGATGACGATAATTACAATTAACGTAAGCGAGCCAGGGGAGTTTATATTAAATAGAAGTAAATCATACGTCCTATTTCCCTTCCCTCATTTGTTTAAATTTCACGTCAGAAATACCTGTAAAGAGCAGCAAAAAATTTGCTAATCAATCACCATTACCGATAATTTTGAGAAGATTAGCTAAGAATGTGTAGTTTACAACAGCTAGTTCCTTTTCCAATACACAGCCTATTTTAAACACCGTCGCTGGGCAGGAAAACAACGCGAACCCTCAAGTTGGCGAGAAGCTTGTTTCAAATGAATAACTACATAAAAATTATCTTTTAGATATTTACTGGTTACAATATAAAATTGATTTATATAGAGCTTCCAGTCCAAAACTTAACTCTGTGGTAATATTTAGCAGCGAAAATTCACTCTAAAATTCTTTCCAGACAATAATACGAGTGATTAAGTAATAAAATATATAGGGATCGTTAGTTTCAAGGATACTGAAGCCAATACACAGTCAATAATGTAAAATATATAAAATAAAGCTTTCAGCACTATGTCTATCACTTACAGGCTTTGCAGAAGGGGCATCCTTCAATTCCACGATCGTATTCTTAACTGGTCTTCGTTCATCTAACTAGAGCACTCAGAAAAAACATACTGAAAACACTCACTGCACTTTTAGAGATGCATCGTCCATTCATTCATTATTATATTATTCGGTTTCAACCCAGTACCTCCGTGACATAAACGTTAACAACATCCTATTCTGCGCTCTCTGCCGTTAGTAGTTTGAACTGCATGCGACAAGTGACTGAAGGCTAGTAACCACATGTGGGCTATGGAACTTATGAATTTGTTCACTGTTGGCATCAGTTATCCATCAATATTACTACGTTTGATGTATTCTTCTTGTCGCTAATCGATCTTTATAGGAAACCAGTTATTTTAGAGATTCGTTGCTATAATGTGATAAAGAGAATGCTTGACATAGTGAGCAGCTATGTACACATCTCACCAGTGTATAGCAGCATTAATTTTACTTTCGTTTAAGCATTAACTTGAGGATTCTCTCTTTATAGTATTCCTTCCAGCAGCTGAAGGAATGATGATTAAATACATTCATAGATAATTTTTAACTTAACTGACAAGTTTTTAGCGTGTCGATTAATCAAAAATATTTTATGCTTCACTCACTTCTTGGGGCCGGGAATTTGGACTAATGAACATGCCATCTCACCCACGAAATAACGAGTGTATCACCTCATTAAATAAATAAAAGTAGATCATACCTTCCCACGGACGCAGACCTTTAATTCAAAGTGGTAATTAGAGGCGGACGAAATCAGCTGTTAGGTGAAACTTAACGGTACTTCTCTTTTAAGTAACTGCGCGACGGCTTTTCCATTGTGTGTATTTTAGACTTAAGGTCACATTCAATTTGGCTAAAATAATTAACGTACTTAATAATAAATCTTGATTTCACAGTCCTCATACAGCTGGTGTCATGTCTGTTGTTTTTAATATCGAAGAAATGCGTATGATTTCACCATTAATTATTCTTCACTAAAGTTGTTTAATGCAATTAGAAGGAAAGTGAAACTTGTTTGATACAGGTGAAAGAAGTGTATTTTAGCTAAGGATTCTCTGTTAATTTTTTAAGTAAAACTTCAAAATCGAATTAATTTTTAAATCATTATTCTAGATTCTTATATCATAAAGATAATATAAAATTCAAATTTCATTGATAAAGTAATTAATACATCGTTATCACGTTTGCTATTTTCTTAAAAGAATTATATTTATATACCCAGAAAGTTAAATGATGAAACTAGCATAAGACAAGGATTTCTTAAGGTTTCCTGGCTGTTCAACAAGTTGATGGATAGATGCATAGCAAAAGTCTATTAGATTTTTGGGTTTGGGAACATGAAAAGATTGGGCTTGGAGTGAGGACGCTGTTGCATTTGGCCATAATGACATTGCAAATCATCATATATTTTATATTTCACTTAAATTTCCTTTATAAATCACTCTCATACATCCCTCAGTGGAAGCAGAAAGAGGTTTCTTTTCAGCTGGAGTTTTCTTAGCTCATCCGATTGGCCATAGTGCATTCGTTTGATGCTTTCTGAAGAGTTTTAATAAATCAACTAATCAAACTCAGTGATCTGTTATCTAGCATCTTCATAAGATTTTGTACCTTGGAAGACAAGAGTGAGTTTTATTTTCTCTAAAATTTCATTGTGCCTTCTATGTTGTGCTCAGTGAGATGTTGAATAGGTTGCTTAGAGAATAGAAGGAATGTGTAAGAAGAAGCTGTAAACAAGGAAAACAACATGGCAATCAATAAAATTCACAAACCTTCTCAGTGGACACATACTCTCACTAGTCACATTCCATCTCTCCTTTGTTTTGAAAACCCCTTTTATTTCTGAGCAAAGAGCCAAGCAGGATATGTTACCATCTCTATTACACCTTCCTTTCAAATTTTTGAACAGTAACATTACATTTCCTAATGGATCAGTTGCACTGTCAAGGGTTTCTCAGAAAACTTCATTACTGTTGACCATTTCCCACCAGTGTAAAGAAGATTTGTGGAAAAAACATAGTTTTGCATTGATACATGTTATTGTAATCCGAACAGTGATTGGATGATAATCATATTTATGATAAGCGCAACTCGAATTGCATACTAATACAGGAAGTTTTGTTTGCCTCCAATGCAAATAACTCTATTTCCAAAAAATTTATGACTGTGATGGAAAATGTCAAAGATGATTTCTCCATGAGAACTTGACACTTATTGAAAATGAATTAACAATTAAGGAAAAGAAGTGAATCACGAACCAATACAATCTATGAAATACTGAAGTATGACAATACTATAGCCACAAGCTATAGGAATAGAAGGATTTTAACTACTGTATATATGTCAACATATATCTATTGTGATATATCTAAAGCATTTGACCGAGTTAACCACACTATCTTGCTTGCTAAACTTACAGCATATGGTATTCATGGAGATACATTGAAATGGATTGAAACATATCTGACCAATAGAAAACTTTTCGTTAAAGTGAATGGCTCAATTTAGTCTCCTTTTATAGCCAAGTCAGGCGTTCCGCAAGGATCCCACTTTGGTCCTTTACTGTTTTTATTGTTCATCAATGATATTGGAAATCTGCTTAATTTGGTGAAGTTTCTTTTATACGCCGATGATCTAAAATTCTACCATTATGTCAACACTAATAGTGATATCAAACTACTGCAAAATTGCTTGATTGCTATTAATGAATGGTGCCATAAGAACTTAATGGATCTCAACATCAAGAAATGTAATATCATCAGTTACCATAAATCAAAACTTCCCATCGTTGCTAATTACTTTTTATCAAAGAAGTGCCTAAAAAGAGTAAACTATATCTCTGATTTAGGAGTGGTTTTTGACTCAAGCCTAACTTTTGACTTACATATCAGCAGCATCACATCAAAAGCATATAAATTGATGGGTTTCATTGGCAGAACATGCAGTGACTTCAGGGACATCAATTGCCTTAAAATATTGTACACTTCGCTAGTAAGGTCTCGACTTGAGTACTGCTCAGTCATTTGGAGTCCTTATTACAATAAGTATAACCACTCTTTAGAAAGAGTGCAAAAGAAATTTCTCAGAATGATTTCTAATAAATTCAACATTGAAAGAGAAATTGGCCACTATGAACCTATTCTAAGGCAACTCAACCTACCTACTCTTCAAGCCAGAAGGGAATATATTGATATTATTTTTATGTATAAAGTCCTCCATAACATGATATCTTGTCCAGAAATTTTATCTCTTGTAAACTTTAAAGTACCTTGAGTACCTACCCGCAGCTGTAACATATTTGAAGTTCCCTACCTTAAAAAAAATTATCTCTACTATCTGCCATTTTCCGCATCATGCGCTCACTTAATAGAACTTGTCATGATATTGACATTTTTCATCTCTCCTTAAATTCATTTATAAGGGTTATTAAATCAAAACTCTATAAACTATTGTAATTTACCCTCTTCACCAAGATATGTATTTTTATTATATGTATGAACTATAGTGTACTTTATGTATCTTATCTTAGTTGTAGTACTATTCCACATGTATGTTCTTATCTTTTGCTTATAAGCATATGTGTGTACTTTTCTAAAGGGCAGCCCTATGCCCGTAAAATAAACTTATTATTATTATACATCATAGGATTTATAGGGTAAAATTTTAAGTATGCTTTTTCCTAAAGATCCTGCATTTTATGTCCAAACTGCTCCTAATGGATTACATTTGTCCTCCAACCCCACTGATGGGCTCATACAAACTTCCCTCCAAGTGTTCAGCATCTCTATCTTATTCCTGCTGTGCTCATTTTAATGTGCTTTATCACAATTAATTGTAGTATCTAATAATTGAAAAACCTAGTTATGTACTGTGGGGTCACTGAGCTAGTAACTCAGAGGAGGTCATCCAGGATTATGAATAACAGGGCATTTCTACAAGAAATTTTAATTCTTTTTCAATTATACATCTTAAAATTAGCTGATATATGCTTACCAATGTTCAAGACATAGCTTTATAACACAATCCCATCACATACGTCGCAATGTATCGTAGTATGAAATTACAGCTTTCTCTTGTTCATATGTTTCGAGAGAACCTGGTCTCATGAGTCTGACATTAATAATTGCTCGCTCGGGAGACTGGTCGCAGAAGCATGCCAAATAGCATGCTGCCATTACTCCAGTTCGGCCTCTTCCCATACGGCAATGCACTCCAACTGCCTGAGGAATGAAAAAAAACAACATTATTTGTTGAACCCAGGAGTATCTTTGTCTCCCATACATCCAACTACCTGAACGTAAGAAAGTATCAATTATTTGTTGCTCCTCTACCCTGCCAATTGCTTCGACACCTTGTATTTCCTACCAGTCACCATAATCTGCCTCTTCAAATTCAACCACTAATTCTCATTCTACAAATATTTCCTTTCTGCTTCCATCATCTTACACCATCACAAACAAAGTTTTAATGGTATATTAAGAGCTGTTTTCTCATATGTTTACTAATTAACTCTCAATTCACTTTGCTAGTTCCAGTGAAGTTGGGCTACTTTACCCACTACTTACTGGCATTTTGATTCTCTATCTTACAAACTTACCCTGTGCAAGTACACTTTGCTAGTAAAATTGTTTTGTAATTACGGTACGCAGCAAGAGAGAAAGTTTACAAACTGTGTGTAACTTGCAACCATGTAACATGTAACCTGCTGACTTGCATGATAATTTACTGGTCAGCAAACAGCTAGTAAACATGTTTACACTGCAGTGTAATTAAACCTTAACACTAACTGATTATCAGCTGCTTCAATAAGCGACTGCCTCTTCACAAAACTCTTATTCTTTTTCAGTTTGTTTTTGAAACAGGAAAAGGAGGGGTGGTCAAGTATTTCTACTTATAATAAGTATAGTCCACAAACTGCAGCAAAATTTCTCCTAATATTTGCCCTTGAATTCATATTATCTTTCATTTGCTTTACTTCATGACTTGGCTTGTCATCACATAGATTAGTCAAGTTGCATTGCATACCTGCCTCACTTTTCTCTGATGATACATTTTAATAACATCTTAGTATGTTTCTACCTACCTATATTTACTTATAGAGGTGAAACAAATGGAGTTAATGCAAAAATAACCTAGTTAGGAGAATATAGAGAAGGTCATGGTGAAACATATTACTTTTTAAAGAAATAAGATTCCATGAAAGGTGGGAACAAATGGCATAGAAAAAGGTTAGCTCATTCAATTGTCAAAAATATAAAGAGAAAAACTGAGTTTCACAACTAACTTTTCACTTACACATTCTAATCCATTTTCCACATCAACAGTCATTCCATGAAGAAATTTAAAAAGCCTAAAAGTAGTATATATTTACCACAAGATTGGCCATCAACAGACAAATAATGAACCATCTGGATATATTCACATTTAAGCCTTAGCTAATCAATTTTATTTCTACACTATTGAGAAGTATAAATAGAGAGCACTGGTCAGTTGACTCTGACTGAGAATCTCATACTTACCAAATAACAGAAGGAGTTCCATAAACAAAAATGCCATCACATCCATTTCTATATAGCTCTGTGACCTGTCCCATCCCTAATACTTGAATTGAAAGGCCAAGACCTGCCAAAATCGCCATCTATGCAAAATCTTAGTCTAAAATAGTGTTGAAAAGTACAGTTAATATCCAATGCTAGTGATCATTTAAAAAATGCTGCCTACTTACAGATACCTTATGTCTGATCACCTCGAACAGCCCTGAAAACAGACTCCAGGCAATGCTGTCCATGACAACATTCCATATTAAGTGCAAATACTTATTAAGCTAAGATTAGACTAATGAATTTTTTCCCTCAGCATCAGAGTGCAAAATAACTGGAGACAGACAAAGCCAAAAGGAAAGGAGGCACTAGAACTATCAAAAGCATCATTACTAATTTAAATAAAACAACATCTCATTGTAAAGTAATTTTAAGGAGGGTAGAAGATTAATAGTATCAAGCGATACTTAATGGAACTTCATGGTCATTAAATATTCAGTGACAGTACTTTTACAAATCCATACAACAGTACACTTTTACCAGTTTCGGCATGTATTTATGCCAAGCTCTGATAATGTCATAAATTCATGCCAAAACCAGTATACATGTGCTACTGTTTTTGCATAATTTGTATAAATTTTGTCATTTAATACTTATTGAGGGTAAAAGATATTTGAGGAAGGGACATTTTTACAGGGAAAGACATTTTTGTAACATATCTGCTATACCAAACTAAAGATTACTTTGTTGTGATAGTAAAAATTTACAGCGACTACAGAAATCTGATGGATCAGTGCCGACTATTTGACAAGGATACTTTTGGTTTTGTTAGAGAGAAGTAAAATTTCCATTAAGTTGATGCTTGAAATAATGAATCAGTTGTTAGAAACACAACATTAAGCGAATACATTGGCTTACCATGGTTAACACTGTCATTTGTTCACTTGTCAATAGTAGTTAAATAAAATCTTTTCATTCTCAACATTACAGAACTGCAATCCCTTTTGAATCTCCATCTCTAAGCTGCAAATTACAGACAAAGGCTTTTCTCAGGCTCACCGCAGTGAATAACTCCAACAAAGAATGAAGAACATGCATTTTGATCGTCGATGTTTGGCAACAAAATATCTTCTAACATCAAATTAAGCATGCCATAGTTTTCACACCTTGATGGTCAGTCATAATTTAATATCTGATCTGAGAAAAAATAGATACTTTAATCTTCTCCAAGCTGTGAGTCATCTGCACAAAGAGGCAGTTGTGAGGCAGCGTTCTAAGGTGCTTTACCAGAGCTACAAAGGACTCAGTTTAATTTGCAGGGATGGAAATAATATCTTGGAAGTATTTACAAAAAATTGCTCAAAAAATATCCTACCCTGATAATTACCTTCTTCCAACTAGTAAGATAGTCCAAAGAAATCTGTAAAAACCAGCTAAGCAAAGAAAACCTTGAAACTGCAGCAAGTCTGCCAACTGAATCCTGTAATGTTTATTGCTGCAGTTTCTTTCATTAATAACAGCTTAAATGACAGCAGTAAATGAATACTGAATTAATTAGGAAACAAAATGTATAAATCAGATTATACATTAGCTGCATTCAGCTTCACTGAACGATACCTGAATCACCTCCAAGGACAGCCATGGCTGAGACAATGCTGACGGCTGCACTACATAATCCACACACCACAGACATTCTCATTTCTATTGTCCTCACTCACAAAATTGTTGTGGCCTCTTGTGGAGCCAGGAACATGTGGAATGAACAATTTGACTGACATAAATTCACATCAACCAGGACACAAGTACAATACAATTACACAACAATCAAATGCTTTGGGTCAAATATTCCTATTGCTCCTGAATTAATTAAACTCTGCACCCAAAACAATCTCTGCTTATTAAAGCCATTAGAGCTCATTCTCTAAATAATTTCTTTCTTGTGTAGGAAAAAAAACTTGCTTGCAGTAGCATTATGTATTTTTAGAGCTAGTGATATCTCCAAAATTTGCAATTAATCCACCATGTAAACATGGTGCATACATGTAAATATGGCAGATTTATCATGAATTTTGGAGATACCACTTGTTGCAAAAGTTAATAATTGTACCCCCAGTCTTTTCAATACACGGCATGGTTTAGCACCTTTACTTAATTCACAAAATTAATGGATCAACCAATAGTAGGTCTGAAAGTACCTATCTGAAACTATAACTGTAACTAAAAAGAATTCATTTTATGCTTATTGTACTGATCAGGGATTTTTATAAACATAATAAATTAAGTGCACAATAATCTGCAATCCAGCTTCTGGCAGGGGATAAATCTGTGAATCCTGCTAGCCATTTTCTCAGTAGTATGTATTATTTACAGTAAAATAAATGTCAGAATCAGTTAGTCCTAGTATTTTTTTCAATTTTTTTATCTTGTACAAACAGCACAAGATTATTATTTATACAAAAGTAAAATGCATGCTCTGCATGTAAAACTATCTATATCTCTGCATATACTTTTATTAATGAATAGCCAATATTCAATTTAAGTAATATCTGCATTTTCTTTTGATCATGTCCACCTCCTCGAGGCATAAATGTTGAGCACTACCAATTTTCATTCAGCAGATGCTAACTTCTTTTTAATATCCCACACATACTATAATAAGGAAGATTAATTGGTATCGGGAATCTTGCTATTTTATGACTGTTAATGATTCTTAGCCAGAAATTAGCAACATTACATTCAATTGTTTCATCGATCTGAAAACACCCTCAAATATGAAGCGCATAGCAACCAGTAAATTTTCTTCACATCAAATGAATCATAAAAATTACCTACAACATTCAATCTCCATTTATTTATTATGCAATAACATTACACCTGATGTAATAGAAACTCTGGTTTTGATTCCATAACAAGCATCAGTTAAAATTTGGTTCACAGATTTAATGTGTTCTCACAAGGAACATCAACATTTAAGTTCTCTATTATTTGGCCTCTGGTATGATATTGTTAGAGAATATTCATTCCCTTGGTAGAATGTAATAAACAATTTTTAGAAGAAAGCATTTGTAACAATTTTGGCAGCAGAGAGAATATGATGCGAGAGCAAAGAAGAAAAAATTCTCCAACAGGATGACATGACCAAGAAATGATTTAAGAATTATGGAAGCAATTAAAATTGATAAAAATTCTACATCAAAAAATTGCTACAGTTTACCTTAGAAATACTGCTGTTTCCAAGTTTTAAGTTCCTCATACATTCTAAAATTACCACAAATTAATCTACTAAATAGTCCTTGATTACATATCCAGGAGGGCATAACCTGATAAAATTCTATAAGTCCATCCTTAGATTTAATCATTTTGGTCTTCTCCATACTGAAGGACTTTCCATGAGTAATTGTTTAGAAAACGAAATTAATAAACATTAAGTATCGAGGGTGATTGGTTCCAATACTTCGAAGTAGTTAAAAGGATCATGAATATAGAGCAGTTCTAATTACCAAGTAACCACTACTTCTTCGACTCTATCATAACAAAGTAAAGGTAATAACGAACATCCTACCGGTAAAAACCATCCACTGTCAATGTAAATAAATTCAAGGAAAACTCAGTTTAAATTATTTATATCCCATGCCTCACTGAAAAACATGCGGTGAAAAAACAAAAATCCTCTACCACTGATGCGTACCTCATTTTTAATTCGACTTCGCTGACAAATATCGATAAATTTGCTAATTTGCGCCACGGAAGGGGCTTCAAACTCTCGAACTGGAATCTGCGTCCACAACAAATCTGGACATTCATTAATAGGAGGCCTTTTCTCCGGCGATAAGGTTATCAAATGTTTGATACCTTGACTGACAATATAATTTAAATTTTCCACAGTCTGTGGCCATGCCATAGCAGCGAGTTGCCCTGGAACCACCCAAGAGAAGTTCCACGGAGGGTAGCAGGCTGTTCCGGAATCCATCAAGTACGGTGAGTACGATGCACTCTGTTGAAGAAAAACAAGAAAAAGGACCACGTAGAACATAAAAATCGCTGTTCAAAAAGCTGGCAGTTGTATTTTTAGAAACACCTGTAATCGTTGCTGTATTACCCAAAAATAGTAGGGTAAACAGGTTAGCGTTACAGTTATCTCTTGACAAATTAAGGATTAAACGGGGTCTGATTTTGTAACTTGTCGATTGTAGATATCGGTCGAAAAGTCGGCCATCTTTGGATATTTGTCGATGGTGTTCCACTAAGGTGGTTTTGTATACGAAGTTGTCGATGGAGATCTTACCCTATATCTTTGCCTCATCGATAACTACGTCGATTAAAATTCGACAATCAAGAACGTACGAATCCATCGACAAGCAGAAATAAACAAACATGGCAGAACGTATAGTTACCTCTTTTCTTGCGGAAGAAACTGAAAGAGTTGAAAATATTGCCCGCAGATGTGGAAGGGATATTTAAAATCCTTCTGCTGTTTTGGCAGAGGAATTCTTGAGAATATTTAGGTTGTCATATATTTTATTGATATTTTACACCTCGCGTGAGATGGTCAATATGTAATACCGGATTCATTTAAGGGTATTCATTCTTATTTGATTTTCATCATTAATTCTCATTTATTGAATTCACATAGGAGTAATTATTTTGTTAACATTCGGAATCGGTGCCCGGGTTTACTTTTACTGCCGCCTTGGTGGCAGCACTATTATTATTCCCGCATTCCAGCTTTCATTATGGACACAATATGGCGGGAAATTTGATTTAACGTAAGGGAGTAGGCTGGGCTTGACTTGCGCCGCACTTTGGGCTGTCGTCCTTAATAGCTAACAGTAGAGATTGATTTTGGCAGGTGCCTGAGCTGAAGGGTAGATCCCTTCGGGATCTCCCGGAACTATTATGTGAAATCATTATCTCCTCCAGATGTGGATATGATATGGGTGCTAAAGAGGATGGAGAACAGGAAGATGATACTCAAATTGAGGGGCTAGTTGGGCATGGCCACAGAAGGCTTGCAGGAGATGGTAACCATTTCTGAAAAGGTATCCCTGATATAGTTGCTGAATTAGTCTTCTACAATTATCATCATTTTAATTTTTATTATGTTTGTCACATGTTTCATTAATTAATTTCTATAATTCATAATGTACCATCTTCTGTGAAGGACATCTATGTGTTAACATCATCTACATGTACCAGATTATCTGTACATGGAACATGGGGCAAAAAGAAAAATATGATTGTAGAACAGGCAGATACATCTTTGGCAGTTTGTTTACACATATTGTTGCAGTGGACATCTTTCCTTTGCATGAAAATATCTATCTACGGCCCTCTCAACTTCTTCATTGAAAGCGAAGCGCTTCCCAGAAAAAATTTCTTCAAGTTTGGGAACAGATGGAAGTCTGAGGGTGCTAAATCAGGAGAATAGGGGGGATGGCCGAGCAAATCGTACCCCAAATCCCGTAGTTTTCCCATTGCCAACCCTCACCTTTGTGAGCAGGTGCATTGTCCTGGTGAAAGAGGATTTTTTTCTTCTTCAAGCCAGGCCTCTTCTTGCAAATTTTGGCATCCAGCTGGTCATGAAGGTTGAAGTAATATTCACCTGTAATTGTTCTGCCTTTTTCAAGGTAATCAATTAACAGATTATGAGATCCACTTCGCTTTCTTTGGCGCTGAACCACCAGTTTCCACCCACTGCTTCAACTGCTGTTTCATTTCTGGTGTGTAGTGGTGGACTCATGTCTCATCCATGGTGACAAATCACCACACAAAATCGGTCAGTGCCCTCTTGAATCGGTCCAAACATTGCTGCAAAAATCGCTTGCGCATTTGCTTTCGATCAGCATTCAGCAAATGCGGCATCCACTTTGCGCAGAGCTTTTGCATCTCCAATTCTTTGTGCAAGATGTTTTGCACCCTTTCTTCTGATATCCCCACAGCCTCAGCTATCTCACTCACCTTCACTCGCCTATCGTTCAACACGATATGGTGTACCTTTTCGATGGTTTCCTGTTTGGTTGCGGTTTTTGGCCATCCTTCATGTGGGTCATCTTCGAGGAATGTGCGACCACGTTTAAATTAAATTCAGCTGGCCACTTTTTCATGGTAGACATTGAAAGAGCAGTCCCCGTACACTTTTGTCAACTTCGGATGAATTTCCTTGGGGGTTAATCCATCCAAAACGAAGAATTTTATGACTGCACGATATTCAAACTACTTGAGGAACAAGTTGAAACTTGTCTTATGAACTAATGACACATGCGCCCAGACAGGGATCATAAATTTTCACTGATTGGAACGCCATCTCTGTGTCAGGCAGAGAAATTTTCACCTCACCCTCGTATGTAAGAATTTCCACAGCTATTGCTACTTTCCCTCTCCCAATCAACTTTTCCAATTTTGTTTATTTCCATATATTCCATCTTTCAATTCCTCATTTCTCCATCTACTTTATCTCACCTTCTGGGTCTTCCTCATTTTACTATCTGTGAAGGATCATCTGTATCTGTAACCCTCCCTATCTGCTTTTGTTACTCTCTTCTAACATTTCCATAGCAAATCAGTCTTTTTTTATCAGCAGATTTTATTGCAGCTTCCTCAACATTCATTCTTTTCCTAGTTACTTAATTTATCAATCTGTCTTGTCACATTAAGTTATCTTTTTCAATATTCCATTACTGTTCACAGTATTTTTTTCATTCTCTTTTTAATTTCCACCCATCATTTTGCACTGAGTGTCATTATACTTCAGACCATGCTTGTCCAACATATGGCATACTTGTCAAATCTTTGAAGTGAAAAATGTTTGAAAGGTTATTTGATATTTTTTTAAAACTAACGGGCTTCCGGATAGCCAAGTGGGCAACGCGTTCGACTTTGGTGGGTCCTGGGTTCGATTCCCAGTGGTGGCCCACGTGCAAAATGACCTAAGCTGTTGGAGCACTTATAACAATACTACTATATACTACTTTAAAACTAACTAGCCTCATTATGACTAAATTGTCACTTCATTTGTATAATTAGTAGCTTGATAATCTGTTCATATGAATTGCTTTAGTAATATTACTAGATATTTACTTACATGCAAGTGCCTTTTGGCATAATAAATCTGCAAGAAATTACTATTCAAAAAATTACTGAAATGAGAATGATTATTTTTAAAGTAATCATTGGTATGAGTATTTGGTGACATTTTTGGCATGATTTACCAACCATAACAGTCTGGCAATCCTGCTAAAATCTATAGATTAATACATTTTCAGTTAGGTTTCCTCTCTGATGGTTTCATTCCATATAACTGTGTGTATTTATGTTTTAAATGTTCCTGTTTGTTCTAATCTAATCTTTATGTCTTCCTTGTCTTTTGTGATGCTAAATCCCCAGAATAAATGTTTTTCTATTTAAAGGGCTTAATCTATTTACAGATTTTTTATGCTTTCATTATCAGCAGGTAAATATGTTGTAAAGAAATTCGGAAAGAGACGACAAACATCTTCATTTTCACGTAGAATGTATGGACTAATTCAATTTTCTCAACCTCTTAGTCAGCCCTCCAAACTTAAAATAACCGTTTCTTTGTAATACTAGTCAATCATTTTTGTACTGATTACTAATAAAACAGTCAGTAAATACCAATAGAAGCTTTTTAAATAATGGGCTATGGCTCTAGATTTACAGTGATTCCAAATTAAGGTTTTGACTGAAAGATTACTCCTATTGTGTATTGTATGTCTTTATTGTATTTAACACCAAACATTAACCCAGGGTCCAACATGATGGTTTCTTTTTTCAAAGACTTAACTTTAGTAAAATAATGCAATCATTAATAACAATTTTATAAGATGTTTCATTCAGAAGGAAAACAACACCAGAATCTTATACTGTGTATGTAAAATTGTATATTTTTATGAAATGCATTTACATTTACCTGTGTGTCCACGTGGAAAGATTTTCATACATAGCATTTTTTGCATACAAAGAATACCCTTTTTAAGTATTTATTATTGATATTCAGAGGTGATAACACGTGAGGACAGTGTGAATAAAATGAATCCTTTGTTAAGGCCACATAGGACCACAATATCAAGGCAACATTAATGTTGGAACACATGGTATCACATTGAAACCGACACCACCTACTTATAGCTGAATTTTAATAGTACCACTATGTCTTAATTCAGATTGCCATTTGTATTCATCACAATTCTGGGTTAACAACATTTAAATTTGGACCCCCCCATTCAAACCTGGGACCATTTTTACCAAGAATGAATGCATTACCCATTTGCCTGTCTTTGGTTTGAATAGTTCCTAGTTTTCACCACTAGAAGTTACTGTAGCAAATTTGTGATGACATTTTTATGAAATGGGTATACTGATGTGCTATTCAATTGAAAGGTTTGTTGATTTTTTAGTTGATTTAATAAGGTTTCTGTTTTTAAGAAAGTGTTTACTGACTTTGTTGTTTCAAAGGTTACAGTTATAGTAACCAGTGATGTGATGCAACGAAGTAAAAGTAATCAAATTACTAGTAACGATTACATTATGGTAATTTTTTACTTGTAATCTATACATTTTTAAAAAAGTAATTTTTACTGGTAATCTACTTCAAAGCTCATGCGAGTAATCGTTACATTTGAGTAATCGAAAGTGAAAATTTGAATTCCTGGCGCACTGAACACATCAAGAGGCAGTTC
>KZ308894.1:14945-35772 GCA_000376725.2 Ladona fulva | reverse complement strand
CCCTTATCTGAAAGCGCCTCAGGAACAGAGAAGAAACTGGCTCAAAAGGCGAGAGCAAAGATTTACATGCTTCTCGAGTCAGGGCCAAAGATGGAGGTAACGGGGAAGCAGACGGCCTACGATATGTGGATGCATCTGAAGGCCACTTACGAGAACAAAAGTGTGAACCGCCACATAGCACTTATTGACCAGTTATTTGACGTTAAGTTGGCCAATTTTAGTGATATGGAGGAGTACGTGCAGAAGTTCACGGAGATAGACACGAAGCTAAAGAGCATGGGAAAGCAGATCGATGACGAGCTGCTAGCAGTTCTTATGCTGAGAGGACTGACGGAGGACTACCGGCCATTCCGGATGGCTGTGGAAAACACCGCGACGGACAAGCTCAAGATGGAGACAGTGAAGCAGAAGCTGCTCCAAGAGGGCTACAGGATGTCAACTGACACGAAGGCTTCAGTTGTTGCGTTTGTCACCGGGCATAAGAGCAACAGGAGTCCCTTTCCGTCATCTAGTGGGGTTAAGTCCGGTACAGGCAGTCGGAAGAAATCGGCATTTGATATTAGTAAGGTTAGATGTCATAGATGTCATGAGTATGGGCATATGGCTCGTGATTGCCTTGAAAAAGATACGAATGGTAAGAGTGGAAATGTAAATGGTCCTCATAAATGTTCTAATTTTAAAGGTAGAGAGAACAATGTAGCTTGGCTCACAGCCATGTCGTGTGAAGTTCGACCTGAAAAATGGTATATTGATTCATGCTCGTCAGTTCATATGACGAGACGTAAAGATTTGTTGACAGATTTTGATTGTGATGCTGGTAAGAATTTGGAAATTACAGTTGCTAATAATCAAAAAATTGGTGTAGCAGGTAAAGGGGTTGCACAAACTAATCTTGTTCAAGGAGGAGTGCAAATGATTTCCAATGTATATTATGCACCAGATTTGTCAGCAAATTTGTTGTCTGTGAGTTGCATGACGAAAAATGGTTCCTCTGTATTGTTTACTGAAAAGGGATGTGAGATTTATGAGTCTGTGTCTTTAGATGTAAAGGGAAATTTGGTTGCCAGTGGATCTGTTGAAGGTGGTGTGTACACCTTGGATGTAAATGAAGGGAAGGAATTAACTGGGAAGGAAACTTTAGATAAATGTCTTGCTATGTCAGTTGAAAATGACAACCCCCTTATGTTGTGGCATAAAAGACTAGGTCATTTAGGGCACAAAAATATGTCTCTCTTGGAGCATTTAGCTGATGGTATGAAATTAGGAGGAGATAATCAATTTCAACCATGTGTGGCTTGTGTAGAGGGTAAACAGTGTAGGAAGCCTTTTCCTGTTAACAATCCTCGTCCTGAAAAGACGTCTGAAGTATTAGAATTGATACATTCTGATTTGTGTGGACCAATGGACCCCCCTTCAATTCATGGCGATAGGTATTTTTTAACCTTTGTTGATGATTTTACTAGAAAAACGTTTATATGTTTTTTGAAGAGTAAAGATTCTGTTTGTGAAGCCTTTAAAGTTTTCAAAATGAGGGTTGAAAATGAGACAAATAGAAAAATCAAATGCTGGCGCACTGATAATGGCTCTGAATTTGTGAATCATAAAATGGGGAATGAACTAAGAAACTGGGGAATCAGGCATGAAACCACCATTCCATATTCGCCTGAACAAAATGGTCTGGCAGAGCGGACTAATAGGACAATTGTAGAGAAGGCCCGATGTATGCTTCAAGGGGCTAACTTGCCTAAGGGTCTCTGGGTAGAGGCATGTAAGACATCAGTTTACCTAAAAAATAGATCCCCCACCAAGGCTTTGATTAATGCTTTACCAGAAGAGAAATGGTCGGGAAAGCGGGTTGACTTGAGTAATCTAAGAGTTTTTGGATGTACAGTTTATGATTATGTTCCAAAACAGTTTAGAAAGAAATTTGATCCTATATCTAAAAAACGTTACTTTGTAGGGTATTGTGAGGAGTCTAAAGGTTACCTTTTGGCAGACCCTGACAGGGCATATAAGCTAACCAAAGCTCGAAATGTTGTATTTTTTGAAAATGTTTTCAGGTCACCAAAAGAAACAGGAACTCGAGTGCCTGGTAATGCCGTAGTCATGCCCCTAAGTACCTCAATAGTAGAGTATCGAGATGCAAATTTTAACGAGGTTGGATCACCACAGCTCAGTGGGTCTGGTGATAAAAACCTCAGCACCTCCAGTGAGGGTCAAAGTGAGTCTCAAACAGTAACAACAGGGTCTAGTGAGGGCATATTAGAAAATTTTAGAGTAAGAGATGATGGTGAACGACGTCAATCTCAAAGAGTTACTAAACCCACACAGTATCCAGGGTTTGTTCTCTATCAAACAACCATGGGTGGAGAATCGAGTGACCCAATTAATAGCTGCATGGATCCTCAAACTGTTGAAGAGGCACTTTCTAGAAATAGAGCTAAGTGGTCAGAGGCAATGGAAGCTGAATGGAAGTCATTGATTGAAAAAAAGGTTTTCAAATTGGTTGACCTTCCTGAAGGGAAATCTGCAGTAAATTGCAAGTGGGTATTCAAGGAGAAGAGAGATGAGCATGGGGAAACTGTAAGATACAGGGCTAGATTAGTTGCCAAAGGTTGTAGCCAGAAGTATGGGGAAGATTACAATGAAACATTTTCTCCTGTGGTGAGCTATGCAGCCATTAGACTTTTGATTGCATTAGCAGTAGAATTAGATTTAAAGATTTACCATCTTGATGTGACAGTTGCTTTTTTAAATGGTGAGCTAAAGGAAACAGTTTTCATGAAGCAACCACAGGGTTTTGTGAAACCAGGGGCTGAGAAGAAGGTATGTCTTCTTAAAAGAGCAATCTATGGGCTGAAACAAGCCTCAAAGTCATGGTATGATAAATGTAAAGAGGTATTAACTGATTTAGGATTTAGAAATTTTTTGACTGAACCATGTGTTTATGTAAAAGGTGATGATGACTCTCTGTGTATTATTGCTGTTTATGTGGATGATTTTTTAATTTTTGGTCAAAGTAATGTTACCACTAACTTGTCAACTGAACTGAGAAAGCATTTTGAGATTAGAGACCTTGGTGAAGCAAAAAATGTTCTTGGCATGAGAATCAAGAGAAACGAAGGTGAGATATCTATTGATCAAAGCGAATATGTAAAGGGTATGCTGACTCGTTTCAAAATGTCTGAATGTGATCCTATATCAACACCCATAGAAGTTAATTTGAATAGTTTGCATAAGGGTGATTCAGAAAAACTTCCCAACGTACCATATCAGATGTTAATTGGAAGTTTAATGTATGCAATGGTTTGCACTAGACCTGACATTGCATTCGCAGTGGGTAAACTCAGCAGGTATAACAATTGTTACACCATGGAACATTGGGAGTATGCAAAAAGGGTTCTGCGTTACCTGAAGGGAACAATTAATTATGGAATTGTGTACAGAAAGTGTGGGAAGCCATTGGAAGGGTATGTAGATGCTGACTGGGCTAGTGATAAAGAAGACAGAGTCTCATGTACTGGTTATGTGATAAAGTTTGCACAGGGTGCAGTGGCTTGGACTAGTAAGAAACAAGACTGTGTTGCCACGTCAACTGCTGAAGCAGAGTATGTGAGTCTTGAATTGTGCACAAAAAAGGCTATTGTACTCAACAGTATTTTAGACCGTGCATGCCAGTTGAACTGGAAAACTGTCTTGCATAGCGCAGAGCAGAGTGCTGTTGATGAGTTATGTGGAAATTTTGTGTTATTTAATGACAATCAATCTGCTGTAAAAATTGCGAACTCTCCTGAAATTAGAGAAAGGTCTAAACACATAGACATTAAATACCATTTTGTTAAAAAAATGGTTGAGGAAGGCAAAATGATGGTGAAATATTGCCCCACAAGTGACATGGTGGCAGATGCCTTGACCAAAGGGCTGGTGAAGGTGAAACATATGAAGTGTATGAAGGACATGAATTTACTAAATATCGATTAAGTGAGGGTGTTGGAATTATGTTGGTAATCGGTATTTTTAGTCTTGCCACCTATGTATCTAAATTGGTATTACTGAATAAAAACACTTCCGGTCTCGTTAACCTAAGCTTTGTGTGTTCCTTTTTTCAGCTCTGCCACAAATCCCAATATCCACTGCGTATAAGAATAATCGCTACAAAAATTCGGACTGGTGATTTTCAATTAAAAGGTGTTCAGCAAAATGAGATCTATGAGGGGCGTTATTAAGGAAAGCTCTATGGTGTTCATTGCATCTGGTAAAAATATTCCTACTACTCTGGCCAATATAACTAATTTCACAGTCTTTACAAGGAATTCTATAAATTCCAGGCTTAAACGGGGTCAATTTTATCTTTACATAGTAAAGACCTGAGTGTTTTGCTGCTGTGGTATGCTAGACGGAAGTCATTCTTAGGAAATATATTACAGATTTTGTATGATAGATCGCCAGTAAAATTTAACTTGTGCCATTTTGGAGGGATTGAGTCGGTAGGGGGAGTGAATATAGAATGGATAGCAGTTTTTCTCAGTTTTCTGGCAAGTATTTTATTAACCAAGGAAGAGGGGTAACCGTTATTAATTGCAATCATTTGTATTGTATTTAGTTCTTTTTGGTAGTTGTCAGGTGACATATGTATTTTAATGAGTCTGTAAAGGAGGGAATGAAAGGCTGCAAGTTTCTGTTTGTAATAGTGGTTAGAAGAAGCTGGTATTACAAGATCCGTGTGAGTTGGTTTTCTATATATGGAAAATTGNTTTATAAACTCCATATGTTTGAAAGTCGTGCGAGTTCTGGTTCTCGAGTTTTAGGCGGACAAACATACATACACACATTCACTACTTTATGAAATACGAGTATGTAAAGCTTGTCAATACTTTAACGCTTTATCTTTTCTTTCGGAATGTGTGTCCGTTTACTGGTGTTCCAATATTATCTAATTTATCAAAAGGTTCTGTACAAGGAACTTTTCCGAAAGCTTTCATCGCTAATCTGACCTGTAAGTCAGGAGAGTCTGATCTTATGGTGTGGAGAGAACTAGTGATGTGATGTAACGAAGTAAAAGTAATCGAATTACTTGTAACGATTACATTTTGGTTATTTTTTACTTGTAATCGATACATTTAAAAAAAAGTAATTTTTAATGGTAATCTACTTCAAAGCTCGTGCGAGTAATCGTTACATTTGAGTAATCGAAATTGAAAATTTGAATTCCTGGCGCGCTGAACACATTGAGAGGCAGTTGTAACTACATTGTTCACCCTGGAGCTGAATTTCTCTTCTCTTGGGAGGGACGACTCCCCGCCTAGGAGCAGAGTTGCTTCCGAGAACCTGAGAAGGGCCAGATGATACATGAATACGAGTAAAAATGTAAATGCTACAGTGTAGATACATGGCGTGGGTTATGAAATTTTGTTTCTGCGTCCTCGGCTTGCTAATTAGAGTTTCGGTTCCATATTTCACGAAGGGGAGGGGTGACTTCCCGCCAGGAGTTGCTTTCGAGAACTTGAGAAGGGTCAAACGATACATGAATGTGGGTGAAAATATAAATGCTACAATGTAGCTACATTGGGTGGGTTATGCGATATAAGTTTGGCAATACAAATACAACTGGCTTGTGCGTAAACCTTCTCATGTCATCGGAGGACGTGGTGAAGAGAGGAAGTAAATTCAAATATTTTACAAAGTAAACTCAAATATTTAAAAACTGATGTTTTTACCTTAAATATATTCATTATATTGTGAGTGTTTTCTATTTATTTCCATGATGTTGATTTTAGAGTACATCCTCATCCACAGGTATACATTTTGGTAGAACATAAATATTTAGGTACTATAATTACTATAGTAATCATAGTGCCTAAACATGTATACCTAAAGTGCCTAAATCCAACATTTTAATTATTCTTTAATACTATGGCATTACAGAATAGCTCAAATGTTGGTTTGCATTTTAGTACTCCCTGTTTGAAAAAATATTGACTGTGATTGCGCAATTTACAGGAGCAAAATGAAAAGTAATTGTAATTGTAATCCTACTAATTACTTTTTCAAAGAGTAATTTGTAATTGTAATTAATTACAAATTTGACAGTGTAATTGTAATTGAGCCTGATTACATTTTTTAAGTACTTTACCCATCACTGATAGTAACCTTAAGATTACAGTAGAGATATTAATAAAGAAAGACAAACCAAATTCTGTTATCTTTATAAATCTAGAGAAAGCTTTACACAGGGTTAACTAGAATATTTTAAATTTAATTCCAAAAGAAATAAGAGTGAACTGCTGCCACTAAAGATTGATTCCTGCTCTGTATGAAGAGGAAAGAGCAATGATAAAAAGTGATAAATGGTTTGGGATTTTGTTAGGAATTACGAGGGTGAAATAATAAGCTGGAATTGGATGACCTACAGAAAATAAGTCTGCTGACTAATTATCTATGTTGATTATGTGTTCGAATTCAACTGTTTCATTTGATTTTGCTGAATAAGAGTAATAATAATATTAATATTTGTTGGGTTTCACATATCCCAGTTTCATAATTTACCTGTTTGATTGTATTTAATAAACCTTCAAACAAATAAATAATAATAATAATAATTTTATTCACCAAAGGTCTAAAGATATAGGCATAGTCATTANATGACATAAAGGGTGGGGTAAGTTACCAGGTAGCGAAGGAAAGGGCTATGAATAGGGAATATTAGGGCACATGGACCTACCGAAAGGTAGAACACTTATGTATGTACAGAGAATCAATAAAATGAGAGAAATTTCCGTGGAATAAAACATATAGTTAAGCAGATAGTTTTTGACCTTATATTTAAAAGAAGGTATGGAGCTTGCAGTTTTTATTTCTGAAGGAAGTTTGATATATAAAATAGTTTTGAGATGAGCTGGGCTTTTTTGAGAACATGTTGTACTGGAATATTGTATATAAAGTTTGGTACTATTGCATGTATTATGGGTATATATGTCTGCAATTGTCTTTAAATTCCTTAGATTGGATTTAACATATGTAACTAATATAAGAATGAAAATGCAGGGTAGAGCCTATAGTGCTTGAAAAGGGGAAGGCTGGGTGGGTCTAATTTAGTGTTTGCTATTAGCCTTAGGATTTTTTTAATTTAAATAATTTAATGGCATGGTGCAAAGAGCCCCAGTATAGTATGCTATAAACTATGTGAATAGAAAAGACCATAATAAATAGATATCAGATGAAACAGTGAAACGAATGTTGCGTAAAAGGAAACAGAGGACTGAGTTTTTTTTAAAAGAAAATCAATGTGGGAATCCCAGTAAAGGTGTGAGTTTAAGTATGTACTTGTATATGCCAAGAAAGTTGGAGTCTACTTGAGGCAGGGTGTTACAATCTACAGAAATATTTTGTTTCAGAGGAGGTTTATTTTTAAGTGCAAAATGAATGATTTGGGATTTTTCAAAGTTAAGCGTAAGAAAACTGTTAAGGGACCAAGAATGAATTTTCTCAACAGCAAGATTACATTTATTATTGTTGTAAGTGTGATTTGCGGAAGAGAGAAGCAGTTTGTAAGAGTTGGCAGATTTATACTTATTTTCCAGTTCATTATCATTTTTTGATTTATATTGGAATTCAAGGTCTTTAAGATAAGCTAAAAAAGCATATATTTCATCTGAAATCCAGGGTTTGCTAGAAGAAATTTTACTATATTTTATGGTGGTAAGAGGAAAAGCAGCATTGAAGAAAAATAAGAATTTATCATAAAATGCATAAAACATTTGCTCAAATTCTTTGTGAACATAAACATCAGACCAGGTTTCCTTTCTTAGTAAATTGTTGAAGTGAGCAATGTTGATGTCAGAAAAAATTCTTAATTGTTAATATAATGGCAAAGATTTATGTTTAATGTAATAACGAGACACAACAGGATAGTTGTCTAGGGAACAACAGGATATGTCTGAGGGAATAACTTGTGATTTAACATAAAGATTATCTATGCTTGAGATAATAAGATTGAGTGCAGCTGAAGAAGATGAAATGCGAGTGACTTCTTTAGAGTTAATGTAAAGATGATAGGAGTGAAGGAGATTAAGAAAAGTGTTTTGTATACAGCCAGGAATGCACAAATTGCAATTGAAGTCAACATTTAGAGTTACATGCAAGTTAGACATCCAACTAAACACAAAATTTAATAAGACATCCAGGCTTTTAATTAAAAGTTGAAAATCACCTTGGAGAGAGTGATAGAAGCAGATCACAACACATTCAGTGCCAGTGACATTAAAAAAACAGAGGGCATACTCAAAGTTTTTCTTGGAAAGAAGGTTGTCAGGAAAAATGGGTGGTGGGGAGGAAACTATACCATTTTTCAGGAAGATTACTATGCCACCATTTTTGAAAAGAGACCTGCAAAAAATATCAGCAATAGTAAAACTATGCAAATTTTAATAGTTTGCCTTGTCATTGGTTAGCCAATGTTCACATAAACAGATAACATCAGGATTATTAAAATTAAAAGTACTAAGTGAAATCTGGTGGAATTTCATTTTAAAAAACAAAGAAAAAATCAAAGATTAACTTTCCACAGAATTTATTACTGCGACCATGGTTTTGGTGCAAATTTACACCATCATCAGGCACCGAGGCTTCGTTACAACAGCTTAAGAACAAACCAGAGAGGGGGGGGGAAGGTGAAGGAGAGTTACAAAGTAAGGGGGCCAATTAGTTATTCATAATAGGTCGTTAAGTGGAGGGGGAGGGGGTAATGAACGGAAAAGGCTGGTAAACAATGTAGAAGGATTCTCGGTGAAAAGGAATTCATTGGCAAGGGAAAAGGAATGGTGGAGATGGTGGAGTATTTGAAATTTTTCTAGTATATCTATTTTGTACGTATTACGGCAGGAGTGGAGGATTACAGGTGAAAATTCGGACTGGTGATTTTCAACTAAAAGGTGTTCAGCAAAATGAGATCTATGAGGGGCGTTGTTAAGGAAAGCTCTATGGTGTTCATTGCATCTGGTAAAAATATTCCTACTACTCTGGCCAATATAACTAATTTCACAGTCTTTACAAGGGATTCTATAAATTCCAGGCTTAAACAGGGGGTCAATTTTATCTTTATTATTACATAGTAAAGACCTGAGTGTTTTGCTGCTTTGGTATGCTAGGCGGAAATCATTCTTGGGAAATATATTACATATTTTGTAAGATAGGTCGCCAATAAAATTTAATTTGTGCCATTTCGGAGGGATTGAGTCGGTAGGGGGAGTGAATATCGAATGGATAGCAGTTTTTCTCAGTTTTCTGGCAAGTATTTTATTAACCAAGGAAGAGGGGTAACCGTTATTAATTGCAATCGTTTTTATTGTATTAAGTTCTTTTTCGTAGTTGTCGGGTGACATAGGTATTTTAATGAGTCTGTAAAGGAGGGAATGAAAGGCTGCAAGTTTCTGTTTGTAATGGTGGTTAGAAGAAGCTGGTATTACAAGATCCGTGTGAGTTGGTTTTCTATATATGGAAAATTGGATTTGGTTGTCGGAGATAAGTATGTTTAGGTCTAAAAAATTGATCGAGTGATCTACTTCAAATTCACAGGTGAATTTAAGGGAAGGATGAACTGAGTTTAACAAACGAAGTAGTTCGGTAATTTGTCTTTGGGACCCTTTCCAGATGCAAAGAATGTCGTCAACGTAGCGATGCCAGGTAACAATATTAGATAGCAAGGGAGATTTGCTATTAAAAAATTTGGATTCAACATGGTCCAGGAAAATGTCAGCAAGAATAGGGGAAAGTGGGGAGCCCATAGCAAGTCCGTTAGTTTGACAGTAAAAAGAACCATTAAACTGAAAATAATTTTGGTCAACACACACTTTAAGCAAACTGATTAATTCACTGATATATGTTTTTTCTATGAAATTGTCCTCCATGGTTTTCTTCATGATATTTAAAGTTTCATCCACTGGAACGTTAGTAAAAAGGTCTTGAATGTCGAAAGATAACAGTTTGCAATTGGGTGGTAGTTTGATGGATTTGAGTTTGTCAGTCAATTGGACAGAGTTTTCAACGGTATATTTGGCAGAAAATAACCCTATATCATTTACAGCACGGTTGAGATGGGCAGAAAGCTTACAAGCTGGAGAAGACACACCAGACACTACCGGACGAATTGGAATACCAGGTTTGTGTATCTTCGGGAGTCCGAAGAATCTTGGAGTGAGTGGATTGGAGCACTTTACACGGTTTTTAGCGAAGTCATCTAAAATACGGGAATCAGATATGGCTTTCTTCACACACTTTTGCGCGGGAATTGTGGGGTCCTTATCTACTTTGATGAAGTTGTTGTTGTTAATGAAAGTGTTGCACTTCTCAACATAATCGGATTTATTTAAAATGACTATGCAATCTCCTTTGTCTGCTTTGGTCAAAATTAGGTCGTTTGAATCGATGGAACATTTAATTGTTTTCAGAATATTACGATTTCGGATCTCAAGATGGTTAGGAGCAAGGAAGTGGGAAACACTGGTTGAAATAACCTCAGAGCACTTCACTTTTAGGGAGGGATGATTGCGTGTGGCCACTTCACAATCTGTCACAAGGTCTATGATGTCATTAGAGGATTTGGGAAGAGGAGGAGAATATTTAAGACCGTTTCTAAGAAAAGCACTCTCTTTATCGCTAAAAGTATGATTAGATACATTCAAAATTCTGTCATGGAAATTATGAGGAGGAGTTGGGAGAGCACTGTAATCACTCTTATGCGCTTGGTTTTGTTCACTAAATAATTTGGATAATTTGGCATTCAATGTTGCCCGCTTCTTTTTGGTAACACTGGTCACTAGTTCTCTAACTTGGTAATCTAAAAGGCCCCATTCTATCGGATGTAGATGGTGCACAAGTTCAGTCCGAAGAACGAAGACGTAGTAGGAAAGGTTGTTACGGATGGCATACCACTTCCGAAGTTCATGCTTAATCCAGGCTATCTTGGCTGTGTGGATGGCCCGTAGAGCTGCACTAGAGGTTGCTTTAGAGTTGATGTTGACGTACCTGGGAATGACTTGGAGCTTCAGGCACTGGCTATTGAAAAATATCTTCAGGGACGTAAGCCGCTGTTTCACGAAAAGCTTCCGATATAGTCTCACTTGTGTGGCCGTATCCGCCTCACGAACAAAATTAAAAGTATCAAGTGAAATCTGGTGGAATTTCATTTTAAAAAACGAAGAAAAAATCAATGATTTACTTTCCACAGAATTTATTACTGCGACCATGGTTTCGGTGCAAATTTACACCATCGTCAGGCACTGAGGCTTCGGTACAACAGCTTAAGTACTAACCAGAGAGGGGGGAGGTGAAGGAGAGTTACAAAGTAAGGGGGCCAATTAGTTATTCATAATAGGTCGTTAAGTGGAGGGGGAGGGGGTAATGAACGGAAAAGGCTGGTAAACAATGTAGAAGGATTCTCGGTGAAAAGGAATTCATTGGCAAGGGAAAAGGAATGGTGGAGATGGTGGAGTATTTGAAATTTTTCTAGTATATCTATTTTGTACGTATTACGGCAGGAGTGGAGGATTACAGGTGAAAATTCGGACTGGTGATTTTCAACTAAAAGGTGTTCAGCAAAATGAGATCTATGAGGGGCGTTGTTAAGGAAAGCTCTATGGTGTTCATTGCATCTGGTAAAAATATTCCTACTACTCTGGCCAATATAACTAATTTCACAGTCTTTACAAGGGATTCTATAAATTCCAGGCTTAAACAGGGGGTCAATTTTATCTTTATTATTACATAGTAAAGACCTGAGTGTTTTGCTGCTTTGGTATGCTAGGCGGAAATCATTCTTGGGAAATATATTACATATTTTGTAAGATAGGTCGCCAATAAAATTTAATTTGTGCCATTTCGGAGGGATTGAGTCGGTAGGGGGAGTGAATATCGAATGGATAGCAGTTTTTCTCAGTTTTCTGGCAAGTATTTTATTAACCAAGGAAGAGGGGTAACCGTTATTAATTGCAATCGTTTTTATTGTATTAAGTTCTTTTTCGTAGTTGTCGGGTGACATAGGTATTTTAATGAGTCTGTAAAGGAGGGAATGAAAGGCTGCAAGTTTCTGTTTGTAATGGTGGTTAGAAGAAGCTGGTATTACAAGATCCGTGTGAGTTGGTTTTCTATATATGGAAAATTGGATTTGGTTGTCGGAGATAAGTATGTTTAGGTCTAAAAAATTGATCGAGTGATCTACTTCAAATTCACAGGTGAATTTAAGGGAAGGATGAACTGAGTTTAACAAACGAAGTAGTTCGGTAATTTGTCTTTGGGACCCTTTCCAGATGCAAAGAATGTCGTCAACGTAGCGATGCCAGGTAACAATATTAGATAGCAAGGGAGATTTGCTATTAAAAAATTTGGATTCAACATGGTCCAGGAAAATGTCAGCAAGAATAGGGGAAAGTGGGGAGCCCATAGCAAGTCCGTTAGTTTGACAGTAAAAAGAACCATTAAACTGAAAATAATTTTGGTCTACACACACTTTAAGCAAACTGATGAATTCACTGATATATGTGTTTTCTATGAAATTGTCCTCCATGATTTTCTTCATGATATTTAAAGTTTCATCCACTGGAACGTTAGTTAAAAGGTCTTGAATGTCGAAAGATAACAGTTTGCAATTGGGTGGTAGTTTGATTTGAGTTTATCAGTCAATTGGACGGAATTAACCCTATATTACCTACAGCACGGTTGAGATAGGAAGAAAGCTTACAAGCTGGAGAAGACACACCAAACACTACTGGACGAATTGGAATACCAGGTTTGTGTATCTTTGGGAGTCTGAAGAATCTTGGAGTGAGTGGATTGGAGCACTTTACACGGTTTTTAGTGAAGTCATCTAAAATACGGGAATCAGATATCAGATTTGGCCCCCTTACTTTGTAACTCTCCTTACTTTGTAACTCTCTCCCCCTCTCTAGTTTGTTCTTAAGCTGTTGTAACAAAGCCTCGGTGCCTGATGATGGTGTAAATTTGCACCAAAATCATGGTCGCAGTAATAAATTTTGTGGAAAGTTAATCTTTGATTTTTCCTTCGTTTTTTATCAGGATTATTATCGCTTAGTAACACTTAAATTTCAAGCAGTTTGTTACATATGCACTGCACATTTAGTAAGAATACAGAAAAAGAAAGATCATTCACTAGTCATAATGACTTGGGCTTATTTATACCGTTGCTGGATCTGGTAGAAATTCGAGTTCTGATGTCAGGAATTTTAGGGGGAGTAGTACTTATGGAGTTGGGTGAAGCTGAAGGTGGGGAAACAATGGGAACACTTGGAAGTTGGGACACTTCACCTGAGTCAGTTGCTTGTGCAGATTCTTGAGGAATATGATCACTTTCCGAGTTATTTCTAACAGAAGTACTTGATGTTTCCAGGGAGAAATTCTTCTTGGGTGGAAAGAATTTACCGACCATTACATTATTAGTCCAAATTGTATAGTCAAGGAGGAAATCTCTTAATGATAGAGGAATATTAACTTTAAACAAGCGATGTGCATTATTTAGTTGGAACTCCTCGCAAAAGAAATCATCACTAGGATATTTTGCAGAGAGAAATTTTATCACGTCACTTGAAGAAGTTTTACAAGAGACACGACCAACATAGATGTTGGTACAGTGAGGTACACCAGAAAGTCGGAATTTCTGGTGTAATTTGGAATTATTTCCGATGATGGAAGTGGTTTTTTCCATCAATGTTTCCTGGATGTTACACTGTAGAAACCTTTGCAGCAATCATCTAAGTTGGTAGAGGATGTCTTTGGGTTGGTCCCCAAGCTCTCAATAGCAGAAGTCTTGAGTGATGAAGCTGTTGTACGGCTGGAGGTTGCCTCGAAGGGAGACTTAAGTTGCTTGTCTGGAGATTTAGGCAGGTGATAGGCAGCAGCATTGGTAAAAGATAAACTCATCTTGGGCTCCTTATTCTTGTTGTTGAAGGCCTCTTTAAGTTGGGATAACTCGGCCTTTACTAATTTGATGTTGTCGACAATGTTGGAAATGAGGTTCTTGAGTGAACAGCAAGAAAAAAAATTTCCAAATCAACATTGTTTAATACTTCTAGATGCAAAGGGCTTATGTTAGCACGCTTAGAATGAAATTTGTGTGTGTAAATAATATAAATACTGTAGGAAATCAGAATATCTTCAGAAATGAGAAGTAATTTGCAGGAGCCGCAAGGAGCCTGAACTGACGAGAACGCCATCTCTTGATCGCATCCCATAAATCCCATATACAATTCATTGACATGCCATTTTAACTTCAAATAGGCTTATTTATAAATAAACTTACACCTTAATAGAATAATTTTAAGGCTTCCCTTTCCTATTTCATTTTATCATTAACCTCATTGACAAAGTTGCAACTGATTTACCTTGTACAGGGTTTATCTAACAACCAAAACCTTGAAATGCTACATTATGCAGCATCACTGCATCTGGAAATTCTATTTTAAAATTTCTCCTACAGTTGTTAGGTTCTAGTCACTCAAGAAATCAAACTTGACTCCCTCTTGTTCTAACATATATGTGACTATTGTAATGTGCTGAGATCCAATTATGACTTATTTTGTGGCATGTGTGCCATTATTTTACTTCTCTAGGGAGTTCAAATTGGACCAATAAGTATTCACTCTGCTCACAGTAAGTTAATACTCTAAATGCAGCACTGGTTCTAACACTGGTATTTCCTCTCTCAGTTCTTGTTTTCAAACTACCAACATTCCTTCTCAATGCTATGATTAAACATTGACACTCTTCAATTCCCTTTCTTTTGCTCCAATATTCTTGCTTTTTTTCTCCATAACCAACAATATCACTTTATCATTGGCTTCAAGTTCCATTTTCAGCATTGAATCCTTTAAAAGGACTTTTGATTCATTCTTCAAAGAGAAAGATTAGCAATCTACAGTAATTAGAAGCTCCCCATTATCTCCATTGTTAGTGGAGATTTTTCTTAATAAATTGGAGAGGAAATATTTTCCAACACCTTGCCCTTAAAAAACCAAATTCTCTATGGGAGAAGATATGTGGATGATGTTTTTTGTGTCTGGGAGGGTAGCAGGGAAGATCTTTGTAATTTATTAGCAGGTTTAAAAAAGGTACATAAGAACATTTCCTTTACCATGGAAATAGAGAAGGAAGACTCTAAACTTTTTGGACCTCGTGATTTCCTTAGTAAACGGTAAGCCTCAGTTCAAGATTTTTAGAAAAGAAAGATACGCAGGTTTGGTAATTCCGAATTCCTCTCCCTACCATTTTTCTCAAAAGCATTCAGCATTTCATGCTTTGATTCACAGACTTACTCAGATTCCCCTCTCCCAGCAAGCCTTCAACAGTGAGCTGGATACCATAAAGAAAATAGCAGAGAACAACAGATATTCAATGTTGTTAGTAGAGAATATTCTGAAAAAGAAATTAAGAGCCATATTTTTCAAGAAAATCTTCCCTTCCCTTGCCCCACTTGATATAACAAGGCCTAAATGGGTAAAGCTTCCTTTCCTAGGAAACATATCATACCAGCTGGCGAATCTTCTTCCCCGGACAATGAGAGTGGCACCCCAGGGAGTCTCTCAAGGGTCTTGTCAAAGGTGAAAGACAAGAGGGAGATTTCTTTACTTTCCGGTGTATACTCCCTATAATGCAACGACTGTAGGAGTCATTTTGTTGGACAAACAGGGTGCTGCCTAAAAACGAGAATAATAAATATTTGGTGGAAGTTACAAAGTACTTGTTTAGTTCATTTAGAACTTAATCATGGCCTTCTACATTATCCAGCCAACGCATATTGATTATATGCCTTATATCACTCCACTCAGCAAAAAGAAGTATTCTTCTAAAAAAATTATTTCCCAGCTAATCTATCCTAAGTACTGTTGCTCTATGCTTCTTAGCAAACTCAGCTCCTACTTTCTTTCTATTGTATGAAATTGGACCATTTTCTAAGCAAAATATGTCAATTAATTATGACACAATGTGTTGGATGTCTCAAGCCAACCATCATAATTAACTTAGTTGTATTGCATCATCCAGTGTAACAAGATCTGTTAGTAGAATGTTGGACATTGGGAATGTGGGAAGTATACACACAGATAGAAAAGATAAATGGAACACAACTGTTAATGAATTAGAGGTTTACAACACTCTGTAAGCTATATATCAGCTGATAGAAATTACATTTGGAGGACAAACAAGAAGTTCTGGATTAGGAATCACCTATGAAATTTTAAGGTAATTTCTAGAATTCAGTTATTGGAAACTTCCTCTTTGTTCTCTGAATGCAAGTTCCATCTACCAACATACAACTTACATAGTTTTTTATACCCGTAACTCACTAGAGTAGAATCGAGTGATGTCTCTGCAGTTCCCTCAGATCCAGAGAGATTCCTCCATTTGGTATAACCATTAGAGTATCCTCCCTCCTCTACTAAAACCCAACTATGGATGGAATTACTAACTGAAGAAGACAAAGTAGTGCTTATAGCTGCAAAGAGCTTCCTCATGAGAAATAACTGTGATAACTTTTACGGTACACAATATGATTACTAAAATAGATGTCTCTTATTTTATAGTCAATATTGGTTGGACATATTCTACTGCTGCCACAGTGATACTATTTCTTTATTCATCATACCTGCAACATCTTTGCTAAATGCTGTTAATGCTAATATGTTGAGATAAATCACCTCATATACCTACAAAGATTTGCTGTAGATTTTACTTTTGCAGGGACTATTATTATTATTTCCAACAGAATTTCCACTCAAGAACTTAGTTAGTACATATATACAATTAAAATGCGGCCTAAATATGAATAGAATGTATAGGTATGTTGGTGATCAGCTAATTTTAAAACAGTATAATTCCAGTTATTTTCATAAACAGCTTCCTCTAATTGATGCATGATAACACCACTCTGCTGATTGTGACCATCATCATCATCATTGGTTTTATGTTAAAAATGTTATGTTTTATTTTAAAACCAATGATTGTGACCATAAGTATACATTTTTATCATTGCTTAGCATCTTTCAAATGTATGAAATTTTGCAGATTTTATCTTAAAAAATGATTCATTGATGGGCCTAACTATCTAGCAAGGAGATTTTTTCACTGAATATACACTTTCCCAACTAATGAGACCCTCACCTCACCCTTTTTATTTCAGCATTTCCAATACCCTACTTCTCTGGCCAACTAAGTTTGTAGTTATTGATTAAGTTTATGAGTAAATTATGAAAAAAAATGCGTTTCATGTATGTTGTTAAGTGGACTATAACTTCTTTTAACATATACTACTCTGCGTCATAATCTTCCCCGTGCTTTGCCTGACTTTGGTGATGAAAATCACATCTGATGGAAGGAAATGTTAGGATACTCTGTGGATTGTGGATATCTGTATGAATACTTATCGTTTCTTAGCATATTTAATGTATGAATGTTGCAGATTTATCTTCAAATATTATTAATTGATGGGCCTAAGAATTTATCAAGGTGATTTTTTCACCGAAGATACGCAATCCTAGCTATTGAGACCCTCACCATGGGCCCTTTTTATGAACATTTACAATACCCTCCTCCTCTGTCTCACTCGGTTTGCTGTCATTGATAATGCTTCTGCGTTAATTCTGAAGAAAATTGTTTCATATATGTTGTAAAATGGGCTATAACTTCTTTTAACATGTCCTAATCTACATCATGACTTACTTACATATACATCCCTATGCTTTATTTGACTTGTGTAATGAAAATCACATTTGATGTAAGGAAATGTTAGGATTCTCATCCCTTGCTTTCGGTNCGCCGGACGATTAAAATTAAAAGTACTAAGTGAAATCTGGTGGAATTTCATTTTAAAAAACAAAGAAAAAATCAAAGATTAACTTTCCACAGAATTTATTACTGCGACCATGGTTTTGGTGCAAATTTACACCATCATCAGGCACCGAGGCTTCGTTACAACAGCTTAAGAACAAACCAGAGAGGGGGGGGGGAGGTGAAGGAGAGTTACAAAGTAAGGGGGCCAAATAGTTAATCATAATAGGTCATTAAGCAGAGGGGGAGGGGGTAATGAATGGAAAAGACTGGTAAACAATGTAGGAGGATTCTCAGTGAAAAGGAATTCATTGGCAAGGGAAAAGGAATGGTGGAGTATTTGAAATTTTTCTAGTATATCTATTTTGTACGTATTACGGCAGGAGTGGAGGATTACAGGTGAAAATTGTTGGAATTATGCTGGTAATCAGTATTTTAGTCTTGCCACCTATGTATCTAAATTGGTATTACTGAATAAAAACACTTCCGGTCTCGTTAACCTAAGCTTTGTGTGTTCCTTTTTTGGCTCCGCCACAAATCCCAATATCCACTGCGTATAAGAATAATCGCTACAGGTTATGGGCCCAGGCTATCGCAGAAGTGAAAATTAGTCTTTGGGTGTGATTTTGCCCAGTAATTCGTACGTGCTTTTTCTATATTAGTAAACTTTTAAGCCCACGTCGCGAGACCACGTTGTGGCAAACGAAAATTTGTTAGTTCGTGCGTTGAAGATGGCTGAAGAAAGTGCGACATCCATCACAAACATTCATTATGGTGCAAGTTCGTTGCCGCAGATGGATAAGTTGCGTGGTGCAACGAATTACGAGACTTGGGCCATGGATATGGAAATGTACCTCATCCATGAGGATATGTGGGACTTTGTTAGTTAGCCCTTATCTGAAAGCGCCTCAGGAACAGAGAAGAAACTGGCTCAAAAGGCGAGAGCAAAGATTTACATGCTTCTCGAGTCAGGGCCAAAGATGGAGGTAACGGGGAAGCAGACGGCCTACGATATGTGGATGCATCTGAAGGCCACTTACGAGAACAAAAGTGTGAACCGCCACATAGCACTTATTGACCAGTTATTTGACATTAAGTTGGCAATTTTAGTGATATGGAGGAGTACGTGCAGAAGTTCACGGAGATAGACACGACGCTAAAGAGCATGGGAAAGCAGATCGATGATGAGCTGCAAACAACCATGGGTGGAGAATCGAGTGACCCAATTAATAGCTGCATGGATCCTCAAATTGTTGAAGAGGCACTTTCTAGAAATAGAGCTAAGTGGTCAGAGGCAATGGAAGCTGAATGGAAGTCATTGATTAAAAAAGAGGTTTTCAAATTGGTTGACCTTCCTGAAGGGAAATCTGCAGTAAATTGCAAGTGGGTATTCAAGGAGAAGAGAGATGAGCATGGGGAAACTGTAAGATACAGGGCTAGATTAGTTGCCAAAGGTTGTAGCCAGAAGTATGGGGAAGATTACAATGAAACATTTTCTCCTGTGGTGAGCTATGCAGCCATTAGACTTTTGATTGCATTAGCAGTAGAATTAGATTTAAAGATTTACCATCTTGATGTGACAGTTGCTTTTTTAAATGGTGAGCTAAAGGAAACAGTTTTCATGAAGCAACCACAGGGTTTTGTGAAACCAGGGGCTGAGAAGAAGGTATGTCTTCTTAAAAGAGCAATCTATGGGCTGAAACAAGCCTCAAAGTCATGGTATGATAAATGTAAAGAGGTATTAACTGATTTAGGATTTAGAAATTTTTTGACTGAACCATGTGTTTATGTAAAAGGTGATGATGACTCTCTGTGTATTATTGCTGTTTATGTGGATGATTTTTTAATTTTTGGTCAAAGTAATGTTACCACTAACTTGTCAACTGAACTGAGAAAGCATTTTGAGATTAGAGACCTTGGTGAAGCAAAAAATGTTCTTGGCATGAGAATCAAGAGAAACGAAGGTGAGATATCTATTGATCAAAGCGAATATGTAAAGGGTATGCTGACTCGTTTCAAAATGTCTGAATGTGATCCTATATCAACACCCATAGAAGTTAATTTGAATAGTTTGCATAAGGGTGATTCAGAAAAACTTCCCAACGTACCATATCAGATGTTAATTGGAAGTTTAATGTATGCAATGGTTTGCACTAGACCTGACATTGCATTCGCAGTGGGTAAACTCAGCAGGTATAACAATTGTTACACCATGGAACATTGGGAGTATGCAAAAAGGGTTCTGCGTTACCTGAAGGGAACAATTAATTATGGAATTGTGTACAGAAAGTGTGGGAAGCCATTGGAAGGGTATGTAGATGCTGACTGGGCTAGTGATAAAGAAGACAGAGTCTCATGTACTGGTTATGTGATAAAGTTTGCACAGGGTGCAGTGGCTTGGACTAGTAAGAAACAAGACTGTGTTGCCACGTCAACTGCTGAAGCAGAGTATGTGAGTCTTGAATTGTGCACAAAAAAGGCTATTGTACTCAACAGTATTCTAGACCATGCATGCCAGTTGAACTGGAAAACTGTCTTGCATAGCGCAGAGCAGAGTGCTGTTGATGAGTTATGTGGAAATTTTGTGTTATTTAATGACAATCAATCTGCTGTAAAAATTGCGAACTCTCCTGAAATTAGAGAAAGGTCTAAACACATAGACATTAAATACCATTTTGTTAAAAAAATGGTTGAGGAAGGCAAAATGATGGTGAAATATTGCCCCACAAGTGACATGGTGGCAGATGCCTTGACCAAAGGGCTGGTGAAGGTGAAACATATGAAGTGTATGAAGGACATGAATTTACTAAATATCGATTAAGTGAGGGTGTTGGAATTATGTTGGTAATCGGTATTTTTAGTCTTGCCACCTATGTATCTAAATTGGTATTACTGAATAAAATTACTTCCGGTCTCGTTAACCTAAGCTTTGCGTGTTCCTTTTTTCGGCTCCGCCACAAATCCCAATATCCACTGCGTATAAGAATAATCGCTACAG
>KZ308893.1:348839-369511 GCA_000376725.2 Ladona fulva | reverse complement strand
ATATAAAAATTCTATATTAAAAATTTGAGAATTAACATCCATCTTATAAATATATTACTCTGGAGCCATGGGCATTCACGCACTGTTACCGATTATTTGCAAAGAGAACTTCCATTGCTTTCAAAACAAAATTTAATTTACCTCTGAGTCTTATGCTATCTGGCTTTACCCAAGCTAATGACGTACGAAAGATCAAGTTAGAAATAAAATTTCAAAGAACGAGGTATTATTAGTTTTCCATCTTATAAATATATTACTCTGGAGCCATGGGCATTCACGCACTGTTACCGATTATTTGCAAAGAGAACTTCCATTGCTTTCAAAACAAAATTTAATTTACCTCTGAGTCTTATGCTATCTGGCTTTACCCAAGCTAATGACGTACCAAAGATCAAGTTAGAAATAAAATTTCAAAGAACGAGGTATTATTAGTTTTTGCTTTTATACACTTATTAATATAGTTATTTATCTATTTCCAACAGAAAACAAGAAGCTTCCTTGGAAAACTAAATATTCATACATCGAATAATTCATGCGTACTTAAAATATTCCCTTCATTTAAAATATAATTCATTAAAATTTGGAGTTATGGTGCGCCAAAAAAGTAACGTAACGATGACAAGATATCATAATTATAAAATTATTATAATCCCCGATATATCATTTCCATACATATATTTAAGTCACTTATTATAACTGCTAGGAGGGATTCGATCTATTACGAGAAATATTCTAACTATAGTTTCCGTTAGGACTTTGCAGTTTCATATCTGCTAAAAGTTACGTGAAATACTAAAAAAAAATGTATTTAAAGACTTAATGCTGGTCTTAAAGAATACCAATTTAAAAAGATAAACATAATTTCCCATGGATAAGTATAGTATGGATATTGATAACTGTTCCGTGCAAAATTCAAATTACGATAACCGTTACCTCTGTGGCAGAACAAATGAATGTGCCTAAAGCTACTCGAATTATGAAAGAGAAATCTTGGGAATTAATTTCCGGCGACGAAGTTAATGATGGAATAATTCGTTTACTGATTCTGATTCACACCACAAGATAATCAATACGAACTCAAGGAAGAAAGTTTACTTATCTACGCACCAATTATACACAAGACAATGCCGCATTAAATGTCTGTCCTTATAGCATTTGCCATCAATAAGTTATTATAACGTAATTAGGTATGACTACATCATATGGGCTAGGCATGAGATGACCGTCAACATTACTCAATTTAAATCCACGATTTCCGAGGTGAAGAATTTAATAAATAAGAAGCATAGGAAGTAATGATTTGTGAATTAAAAAATGTAAAGCAATGTACCTTATTGAAGTTTCTAAAGTCTTCAATGAGTTGCAATTTCAACTTTGGAAGGAAAACGTACTTACCAGTAAGAATTAGAACCAAATCGAACGAGATTCGCGAAGTAAATGCGCACAAAAATTAATTCGAATAGAAAAGGAAAATGAAAGTTCGTTACTGATTTAATTATTGACCAAACTTAACGTCGATCTCAGGGACACGCGATCGTAATTTTCACTACGCAACGACCACACCTAACAAACAGTTTTTCGGCTTGAAATAACAATAAAATGATTTCCTTCCAAAGATTAAATTTCGATCAAAGTATTATATGCAACTTACCATGAGTGCGAAGTCCTCCCTGCCGACCAGAAACTTCTTGACTCCTTGGAAATTCTTCCTCTCTTTTTAAAATAAAATAGTACTTCATATATATTTACAATTTCAAAAATAGAAACGAAGTACTTAACACTTTCGATCCCATTACCTAGCTTTCTAATTTCTCGCAATTCTTCAAATTTACATTTCAACGATCTCACCGAGAAAAGTTGGAAGCAGGTCCTAACAGCAATAAATCTGCGCAGCAAATGAGAGATAGACATTTAGATAGATTGAAACTGACATTTCCTGTGATTTGATTGGTCGAAACCGAATTCTNAACGATCTCATCGAGAAAAGTAGGAAGCAGATCCTAACAGCTAGAAATCTGTGCAGCAAATGAGAGCTAGACATGTGGATAAATTGAAACTGACATTTCCTGTGATTTGATTGGTCGAAACCGAATTCTCCGTCAGTTGCCCCGCCCACCACCCGTGTTCAATCTTTCGATAATTATTATAAAAAAATTAAACATCTATTTAATTAAGCATTAAGCATCTTAAAAATCGAATTTTAAATTGTTCTAAATGTAAATTTATTTTCATGTTCCATTTTTATGCTTCATATTTATGAACGACCGAACCATGGTGATAGCGGAAAATTCCATTGAGGATAATGATTAATATTCATATATTTGTTTACGATAATCATTTGATTACATGTATTTATTATTTATGTCCCATATTATATTCCCGAATGAATTTATGAGTTATTTAAGTAAACTAGAATGATTGGATTAATATTAATTAGAATACATATACGTGGCTACAAAAAACAATTGACTGGGATTAGCGCATCGTCTCAAATAATCTATCTCTGCTGTCACAATTGATGATATTTTATCAGAATAGTTCACTACGATTAAAAGAAGTTCGCCTTTAAGATAATATCCGCTAATTCAATGAGGGTACGGTTTACTTTCCAAGTTCAGAATTCAAAGTTCCCCTTATTGCTCGAGTGCACTGACTACGATGTTTTTCGCAAAAAATACAGGAATTAGTTTTAAAATGATGGAGGGAGTCAATTATTACTTATTGACAGAATACGTTTAGTTATTTATACTTATACTGATCATGTAGGCAGAACCATAAACCGGCAAGCATTAACAGAAGTATGCAAATCCCTCGACAATTTAAGAATAATTGCTATCTTGTTAACAAAAGCTATGTTTTTAATTCATACAAACTGGATAACTCACGTATATAGGATGTTACTGTTTTTAGGGGCAATAAGAAACTATCCTAGCCTAACACATACGTTTCATCATTCTAGACTAAAACATATCTTTCATCATTTTTTGGGTCAATAATAACTTTCTCAAATGCATAATGAATATTGTAGCAAATGATGGGAAATTTTGATATGGATCTCTAATTCGATATTCATACCTTTACGTTCAGTTCGCGTTTCCTTTGGACTCACAACACAGAAGGAATCAAAAAATTAACTCCTAATTTTTCCAACATTTACTTTTCAGGTTTTTAATGAGAATGATTGATATTATTTCACACATGCAAGACTCAAGGAGGGATACAAATCATACACATCGAAGCACATTTCTCTCTGAAACCCATTTCCAAACACTTGAAGGAAATCACAAGGTTGACTGCTTTCTGTTGATTGGTTGATGGTTTTATTACAAAGAAACTAACTCGCCAAAATTTAACTGTGTAATCTTACGTCTGATGTCTTTAACACTCTTATTACTAACACAAGAATACGTAGTAGATTCTTTTCGAAGTAAACGAAGACCGCCACTTCGAGAACCGGAACTAGAAAGTTCGGTCACCTGACATTAGTCACATCTTATGACACGATATTAACGTGCTTCAGACTTTTTTTGAGAATCGGAATTCTTCAAAACCGCGGAGAAAAGACACGTAATTGCCTCGTGGTTGCTTTGAGATCGCGTGGGTAATGGCGACCTCAAGTTGAGTTTTTTTTGTGTGCCAATATTTTCCCGTGGAGGTAGATTGAATTTGTTTAACGTTAGCGTGTCTCCTTCTGGTTTTTCCTTTAGAGTGTTTGTTCGACAAATACATCATGAAATGGACACACTAAGAAGAAAATATTGTCGAGATTGGAAGCACTACTTTCAGCGATTTCCCTTAAAGCAGGTGTGTAACTCGTGGTAAATTAATCTTCGAGAATTCGAAACCTTAGGTTGAACGAACTGAATTCATACGTGAGTTAAAGGGAATTTATCGCACATGATAAAATTACGGGCAGTTGTGAGAGAACTGAAGGTAAGTGTTGCATGGAAGTGAAATTTCCAAATTTACAGAAAAGGGTCAGGTGATTTAAATTCTCGTATGTTACTAAGGCGTTTTCCTCTACGTTAATCTCTCGTATCTATTCTAGTGGCTATAGCTATAGCCAAATATAATGAGACTAAATGGTAAACGAAATACTGATTTGAAGGTAATGAAAGTCTTTCTTTCAAAATTACCAGTGTTGGTTCATGCACGCTCATGTCTTTAGAGAAAAAGACTTGTTAAACTGAAGTTAATTCTTTGTTTTTTAGTTGTGTATTTCTATATTTCCAGATATTAAGATTTTGAATGCACTCCGTGGTCGCTGTTTGTTTTCAAATTACGGATTCTCCTGTTTTCAAAGTCCTTCGGAAGTCATCGAAGTCGCCGGAGGATTGCGGCTCTCCAGAGTTTTAACATGAGGTAAAGAGGGTTTATATTTACATTTAATCGCCAATACTATCTCATTGCACACACGGTAACATCCTTTATTCCGTTTAATTAAATTTTCGCTACGAAAGATCTGCATCATAATACAGCTACATTTTAAGTATTTGGATAGCTCTTAGAATATCCTTTTTAAAACAGCTCTAAGTCTATGGAATGCTAGACAGCTACATAAATCAACTTTCTATCTATCATTTCGTCACCTTATTACTTAAAGTTTGACTAATTAATGTGTTTTGTGTTTTATTGCGTTGTTTTGTATCAAACTTCGTGTATTCCTCCGTCCGTCTTAAAGACACTGTACCCCTTACTCTTAATTTCAGTTATTCTTTAAGAAGACGTAAAAATGTGTTTACGTACTTATGTACTACGGCCTTTTTCCAAGGCTGATTGATGTTTTGCTTTCTATTTTCGTTCCTTTCATTGTGATGTTATTCTCTAAAAAGGCGACTTTATCTATTCCAAAGAGTACATTTAGACCGATTTCCCTCAAACGACCTTCAATTCTTTTCCTTTCTTCCGAAGTTCAAGGTGGACTCTTTCCTTAAAGCAATTAGTCACTTGAATTTATTTTCCTTTCGGGATTTTTTCCTTCCCTTCAGGATGAAAAGGAAACTTTCAACTCTCATTTAAAAATGTTATAAACTATTTAGCTGTTAACGATTGCTGTTTTGGATCTTAGATTTCAAATCATCACGTTATGCAAAAGGCAAAAGTTTTCGCGTGGTCTCTGATGAAAACAAAGCATCTCCACAATGATTCTCTACTAGTTGTAGGTTTTACATTTTTCTTCTCAAATCGATGACTAATGGTCTAATCTTAACATACTGAGTTTAAAGTACTGGTTTTGAAGCTGTTTTCCTTAAACGGGTTGCATGTAAACTACTGTATTTACCATAAATTTTCCATACATGTTGGGACAACAGGAATATTAGACCCCCTTCAAAATAATATTTTCTTAGAGAAGGTTTGGAAATAGTGTGCCTTCCAAAAATTAAAAGACAGTTTCTAATATTAGAAGGTGATAAAGGTTCTGTAGATAGGAATTCTGCTGCATAATTTATAGTTTTGACAGCTATTATCTGTAAGAGTCGATAACTATTGGTAGTCGAGCCTTCAGAATTCAAACAAAGGCAGTCCTTATTATCAAATATGCAGCTTTAGATTGTTTTCGATTTGCTTGAAATTAATACTAAAATAATTGAAGAACGTTACCTTTCTGTTCTAAAAATTTACTACATTTCCTATAGGCATATCTTATGCTCAAAGCAAAGGAATACTTTCCATAGAATGGAGGATAATGTTTTGCACTCTTAGCAGAATTATAGCTTTTTATTAGCAGTGGGAACATAACCTGCGACGAAGAAATATTTTTACCTGGACATTTTACTCGACATTTCCGAAAACTTCACTTTAGTTATTTTTAGAGTTAAAATGGAAAATCTTGGCATGGGCTTGTTTTAAGCATAATTAATTACGCGCGGAGTTCAATTTTTTCAGATAAGCTTTCGGTTCTGTGATATTTCAAGCATATATGACGTATTAGGTATTATGACGGCGAAATTAGGTATTATAACCAAAATTACCTTTTAACAGCCTTTACTTCTTTCTGATTAGGAAGATTATCAGGGATGCGTCACCGCAGTTATTATCGTTCGCAATTATCGCAATTTATTATAAATAAATGTAGAGATATTTCGGTACCCTCGAGTTGATGCAATAAACGTTTGAGTTCACTTACTCTCTATTTTTATGAAGTTAAATATCATATAAATTCTTTATAATGTTTATTTGTTTTTTCCAACTTATGGTAAACATATTTGAGGACGGATTTTAAAGATTTCAAATGAGTTATTTATTTATTATTTCAATATTGACATTTACATAGAATCACCTATACATGCAGTTACCTTTAGTTTGTTTAGAGTTTCCTTGAGGCGCGTAGTTACAATTGTTTTACGGGATAAACTGGTTGTCCGGGCAACTTGAACTGCGTAACACATTTTCCTCAACGAGTAGAACCGCTTAGTTTAATTATAAAGTAGCTTGAATCATGATAGGACAGCTTAGGTTTTTGATAAGTTAGCCTAAATAGAACCGCTTAGTTTTCTAGAGAGTAAGCTTGATTTATGATAGAATCGCTTAGTTTTATGATGCGATATCTTAAATTTTGATAGGACCATTTTCAGATGAATGAGCTTAAAAAAAACAAAGTTAGTTTGAGTAATGATAGAACCGCTTAGTTTTCTGAAGAGATAGCTTGAATTATGATAGGACCGCTTGGTCTTCTGATGAACATGCTTAAAATATCATGAAATCGCGTATTACTTTAAGAGTGAGCTAAATATATGATAGAAACGCTACGTTTTATCATATAATGACTAATGATGATTATAATAACACGACTGCTTGATGTATGAAATCATATACGTTGTTTATACAGCTTTCGGACACATATATTGTAGGTAAATTCGATTCTTTCGTCTCTTTCGAAGATTCCCTTTCTTTGGAAAAGTTATTTGTACTGTGTTAGTGCTGTTGTAAATTCGTTGAAGTCGATTTTAATTTCTATTTCATAAAAAAGGGTAACATCACCGGTGATAAGTCCTTAACTCATTTCAATAGACAAGAGAATCATTCTTATGTTATGCTTGCTCATATTTTGGTATTTTTGTATTTCTGTACGTCAGCTAGATATATATGTTAATCAGATTATTTTCAACGAATATGGAGTTCAAGAAAAACATTTTTTTCAGATACAGGCTGTGATTACGAATTCCAATCTTTACAATCAGTAAAAAGACTGTTCCATGTATAGAATATTATCAGGTCTCTCTATTAAGACCCGAATGTAAATAACAGAGTATGTAGGGTAATGGTGATTATCATCGCTGTGCTGCACAATACTAGAAGAATCTACAGAATGGGAAGTAAGTTTTCAGTTTACACATCCTGAAATATAATAGAAGTATTCCTCCCTTAAAAATACAGAAGTACTGAGGAATTTCTAGCTGATATTATATGAATTTTTGTTTCCCAGATATGGATATGATATGGGTGCTAAAGAGGATGGAAAACAGGAAGATGACACTCAAATTGAGGGGATATTATAGTAGGGTAATGCCAAAGTGAGAAGGCTTTCAGGAGATGGTAATCATTTCTGGAAGGGCAAACATACATACTTCTGATATTGACAATTTTACTGAACTAGTCTTCTACCATTATGATCGTGATCATTTTCATTATGTTTATCACATTTTTCATTCATCAATTTATATAATTCATAATGTACCACCTTCTGTGAAGGATATCTATGTGCTGACATCATTACATTTACCAGATTAGCTATACATGGAACACGAAGCAAAAAGAAAAATACGTAGCTGGTACAGGCAGATGTTGCAGACAATAGATCACAAATTCGAACTATAAATGTTGTAAAAAAATTGTTTGGTGTGTGGAATACTGGAATCATGTAATTTGAGAGAAACCTAAATGTGAATCGGGTTTGTGAAAAGCAAAGATAGAGGAATGACTTAGCTGTACTTGAAACATGTGCATAAATTGCTGATACTACAACAATTTATTGTCATTTCAGTTGTGACTTGGTTGAAGACGTTGAAGCTGAAGAGGATATAGAGAGAGATTATAATGATGGATTTGATGGGCTGACTGGATATGGCTTTGGTTGAGTCAGACGAAACTTGTGCTTTGAATAAGTGGAGTGCCGCTGATGGCAAAATGAAACAGGGACCACAAAATCCGAAAACCACCAAAAATGAGATAGTCAAACCTTACGCGCGTTTCACACTCGAGTGCATCTTCAGCGGCGAGAAAAGTGACAATGAAGATACTCTCCTTGAGTGTGGAACGCGCGTAAGGTTTGACTATGCCGTTTTTGGTGGTTTTCGGATTTTGTGACCCCTGTTATGCTTAGAAGTTAACTGAAGTATTGTATGTAAACAGTTAAAGGATTTTTAATAAATTAATAATGTTTTGTTACATCGGATGTTCTTTTGAATTTCTTTCCACGAATTCCTTTTCAGGAAAATTAATCTCCATTTATCGCCGTATTCTTGAGCATTTTTATGAGTTGTCAGCGTAATATAAGGAATCCTTGTCAATCGGATTTTAACACCTTGCCTTTTCCGTTTTCTTAGCTAAAAATATACCCTAATACTAAACTCCTGAAATCGTCATGCAAGTAATAAGGTGCACTAAAGCAGAACCAGATCACACCGATGTCGTCCGAATATTTTTCAGTAAAAGACGCCAAGTGAATACTAATCATTATATACATACATAAGTGTTCTACCTTTCGGTAGGTCCATGTGCCCTAATATTCCCTATTCATAGCCCTTTCTTTCGCTACCTGGTAACTTACCCCACCCTTCATGTCATCTAACATTTTTTGCCTTTGCCTTCCCCTCTGTCTTTTCCCTTGCATTCTACCTTCTATTACATTCCTCAGCAATCCCTCTCCTCTCAATATCTGACCCACCCATTTCTTTGTCGGCGCTTAATTACTTCAATTAAAACCCTTTCCTCCCCAACCATTTCTAGCATCTCTATGTTTGTTTTTCTATCCACCCAGCTCACCTTCTCCATTCTACGCCACACCCACATCTCAAATGCCTCCAATCTTTTGATGTCCTCTTTTCGTAAGGTCCACGTTTCACACCCATATAGCAAAACACTCCATATCAAGGATTTTACCAATCTTTTTTTGATTCCTTTATCGAGACCCTTTGTCATCAATTCCCTTCGCTTCATAAAAGCTTCCTTGCCCAATGCTATTCTTTTTCGAACCCCATCTCCACACCTCCCATCCCAAGATAGAACACTACCAAGTACGAGAATTTTTCCACCTGCTCTAGTTTTTCCCCATCGGCCCTGATCGTTAATTTAGCCTTCTTTCCCTTAGTGAATCTCATTACTTTAGTTTTACTTACGTTAATTTTCATTCCATATTCCCTTGCCTTATCGTTTAGTGCATTTACTAGTATTTGTAAACCCCTTTCGGAATCGCACACAATAGCTTTGTCGTCTGCATATCTTACTGACTTTACCACTTTCCCTCCAACTATCACTCCCTTGCTTATTTCTTTCCAAGCTTCATTCACCATTTCCTCTGCATATATATTAAAAAGCGATGGTGATAATGGGCATCCTTGTCTTACCCCTCTCCCTAACTCTGCCCATCTTACTAATCATTAACGACAGAATAATACAGCGAAGAAATTCAATGAAATAACCTTTAAATAATGAAAAAGAAAACAAAATGCAAGTAATACTTTACAAAACAAATCCATAACTTGCTAAATGAATACCGACTAGCAATTCTTATACACAATACACCTTAGCATTATAAACGAAAGAAATATTATTCTAAATTAAGGTATTTAAAATTGTCCACGCTGTGAATAGAAAACGCTCCAGAAATATCAGAAAACAGCAAGTATTAGCAGTAGACCAAATATTCAACTTTATCTTACGGATCCCGAACATTCAACTGTTTTTCCAATGTTGTCCCATCCCAAAACTGCAAAACCCGTTCCAAGATAAGTCGCCTTAATCCGGCTTCCTGATTACGGACTAGCTCTCAGACCCTTGAGTAAAGTAACTGCATGTATTACAAATACATGTACAATACAAAGTGTACGAATAAAAAGTTTCACTTTCCGAATGCTTTCCGTTAGTTTAATAATTTACTGTAAATATTACGAATTTGCGTGCGTTACTAGCTGGGATGAGAAAATCAACTATCTCCTCCACGAGATCCGTAGTGACAAACTTATCGAAAAGCTTCCTACGGTATTCAAGTCTTCTATCACTAAGCGAGTTCCATCCGAGGGATTCTATCATAGCCGAAACACTACTGTCAAATCTCCCTTAACGAACCTAGCTGCCCTACGTTGAACCGTCTCAAGATGGAATGTTAATCCTACTTCGTGAGGATTCTACTGACTTAACTTTGCATCCTATTCGCCTTACCTACTATTCTTTGAATATGCTCTTTGAAGGAAAAACTACTACTGAGCGTAATACCTAGGTATTTATGATGCTTCACAAACTCCAACGGATATCCTGAAATATTATAGGGTGTGCGGGTAACCTTGGCAGAACGCGTAAAAGCTACGCACTTCTTTACGTTGAAGTCAAGTCACTAAAGCGTAGTGTATCTGAATGTTTTGACAGGTCGCGCGACATCGCATCAAATGATTTCGATAAAGAAGGTTTTATGCTTTTACTTCTTCGGTACGTAAAAATAATTGAAGTCGTCGTTGGGAAAATTTCTGTACGACAGCGGTAGATGTCGAGCGTAGATTGTTTCAAATCGATAAAGAGATAGCCATGAGGTTTTTCAGTCCTGTCGTTATAAGATTCTTGAATGAATTCAGTATTTTCCGGATGCAACTGCCTCGAAAGGTGGAAAATTTGACTGCGATCTCGAGGATTTTTAAAATAAACGATGTAATGAGTATTTAACGAGACATCGCGCTCGCCCTTTCCCTGATGGAACAGATTTTGAGTGAGATGAATCACGCTAAGATTTCTATGATGAGAACCCTTGGTAAACAAATCTACGACACAGCTATCGGCCTCTCGCATCAGATCGTCAATCATAATTAGCGACGGTGAATCTGAGTGTGGAAAATCTTTTACGTTCGGTAAGCCTTGGACACATTTCACGTTTTTTAAAGTATCGTAGAATGATTGCCATTCCGAATAATACCAAACGACGGATTGAAAATTTACATCTTCGATGTAAATTTTCAATCAATGTTATGGCTGTTGGTTTCCAACTTTCGTATTGTTTTCCATCAATCCTATTGGTTTTCTGCATATATTTTTATTGGTTTTTAACAAAATCCTGTTGGTTTTAATAAAAAATTTGTTGGTTTTAAACAAAAACCTGTTGGTTGTAAATAAATTCCTGTTGGTTTAAATCAAAAACCTGTTGGTTTATAAACGAAAACCTGTTTGTTTTAAATAAAATCCTGTTGGTTATAATAAAGATCTTGTTGGTTTTATACGAAATCCTGTTGGTTTCTCACATATTTCTATTTGCTGTTAACATATGTCATTACCATAAAGTCTATTGGTTTACTGTACTCTTATTCAGGTATTTAGGGAATAACTTTCACTAAAAACACAAAGTTCATTTCATTGTTTATTGAAAATTATCAAATATGGATAAACATTAAAATTGAGTTTTCGGCCAGATATCTTCGTTTTATTTTTACTTCGGTTGCTATCCAAGATACAGGGTTGCTCTCTTCCATCTCCGCTATGATTTCCTTCGGTGTTTCTGAAAAAAGAAGAAAAGAATCAATGTACTGTAAAGTAAACGTATATAGTTTTATAATTCAAAGCCAGGATTTCTTTTAATACTATTAAAACGCACGGTATAGCACGGCACCTTTCTAACAATGCACACTTCTACTTACCTTGAGAATAATTGAAACTTAATATTTGATTTGATATATGCCACCATTCCTTTCAATTGTATGCATTTACACTTCTGCCGATATTTGATTAATCGTTTCCTTTCTTTGGCTCTCAATCCAATGAATGGCAGACTTCCATTGTAGCAGTACCTCGGTTATCAACATCCTGCGAATCATTCATAAATCGTTTCAAAGTAATGGTATGAAATTAGGAAGGAATATTACATTTACAATCACTATTTACCTGGTTCTCGCACTGCGATAATGGAAGAAGTCTCCGCACCTCCTGTCCAGGATTTTTTCGTATATTTTCTTCTTCCTAAGTAGCCCATATTATCCCTTTTCATAGAAAAAAAACAAAATATTTATCTCCAACTCTGAGCATCACCGCCGTACAGTGTCTGGGTTTCCTCATTCCAGCACTTTGAAGGCCATCGTAAGAAGTACGGGCTTTTATGCTCTTCGACATAGTTCTTATTTCTAATATTAACAGTAAATCCTTCACACATCGTACCCGTGCATGAGTTGGCATGCAAAATTTACATCTATAATATAAATGTTCTTTCACACTTTCTTAATGCCACTAAAGATTTCATGAGACGAACCACACTATGCTTACGTTGCCACGTGGCGAAACATTACAGTAAGGATTAGAATAGAGGTTATCTCATGATTCCATCGGATATGACGTACGAAAAGACAAATTACGTCTGCTTTCCGATTTCGCAAATGTTCGTGAGCTTTGCTCGGGATTTTATACATGATACTTGGACTGATTTCCTCGATTCACACATTATGTCCAGTAAATGTACCTATAAGCGTTATTTGGAGCTTAAAACAACGGAGTAAGAGTCACCTAAACGTACCTTATAATGCTGAAAAAAAACACGAATGTTACTAAATGTGAAATTTTTGGCACTTAGGAATAGCTTGATAAGATCAATAAATGTGTTACTTGTCTTAAAGATTTTAATTCAAGGAAATGTAATTTATTTGATAACTTGACGTTTGAAGAACTGCTTAAAAATTTGTTGTCAGGTACCATAATCGCAGCCGGAACTTTGGTCCGCGGAGATTTGGTCCGCTACGTTTTGGTCCGCTACGATTTGGTCCCACGACAATTTGGTCCCGCTACGATTTGGTCCGCGACGATTTGGTCCGCGGCGGCTGGGTGCTACGATGATTTAGTAACGACACGCGATAAATTTTTTGTTGGGCAAGGCTGAGATTTCTCATAATTAATTGTTATTGTTGTTTCTGGATAGAATTCAATAGTTTTGTTAGTATTTAACCTTTTGTTAAACAATAATTAGAAGTATGCCTTACTGGAATCGGAGCGTGCAATAGGGGAGGAAAACAGTTATCCGGACGTAAGAATATGACAAAACTATTGTTTATTTATAAATTAAAGTCTTTGATAAACAAGGAATACGCATCTCGAGATAAATGAGTGTTGTTTCAGAGATAAATATCGAAGGGAGGAAATTGGCATAGATGATTAATTTGAATGGTACTTAGGAAGAGAGACTGCAAATAACCATAGAAATTTACAATAACAAATTTATGTTGCTAAAAGGATATTGTTCATATCGAAATCATTGGGAGAAGAGGAGGGTAGACAATTTCAGGACGCTGACGTTTGCTATAAATCTCCTGGCAGTTACATAAAGATTACTCAAATGGACAAACGGAAATGGTTATTTGTAAGGCGGAGGAGGTGGGGGAGGGAGGAGTATGCTACATATGTGTGTGAATAGGTAGGTAATGGGTATGAAACCACTCGTACCGTTCTACAGATTACGAATAAACAATGTGTAATGTAATAAATATATGTATAATGGAGTTGGTTGGAGGAAGTTTGGGTTTCATTACCCGCATCGCCTTTCCTTATCTGGAATTTCTGAGAAATAAACAGTAACAAATTTAAGAGGCTAAAAGGCAATCGTTCATATCAAAATCCTTGGAATGAATCTTAATTATATTTCTTCAATGAAAAGGGATAACAGATTTTAATATATTAGTGGAATTGGAAGCCAAAGTCATGAAAGTCGTGAAAGCGGCGGCAGAAGAAGTAGAGTGTACACCAAAAAGGCAAATGGATAAGAAGTTCAGCGACAGAATTAGGAAAATGATAGAAATATTGCATTATTCCCTCTAACCTATTCAGAGGAAATAATGAAGAGGAAGAATTATGGTGAAGACCTTGGACGAATGACGACTTATAGGTGATGATTAGTATTTATAGGTAAGTAATTATGATGAGAGTTGGTGAGGATAGAACAGCTCTCAGACTAACAGCAATGCAATACTTAGTTTCTTAGGCCTTGGTGATGGAAAAGGGAATAGCTCATTCTTTATTAGGAATAAATTATGGTATAATTCTAATAAGCCAAACTAAGTGAAAATAATGATCAATGACCAAAAGAAAATGACACACCAAACCTTATAACTTCTTTAATGCATCGGCTTAAAAACATAGTTATTATTCGTCGAAATTCAACGAATTAGGTACCACCAGGTTATACTACAGTGTGCGGTTATATGGTTTTTTATATTGAGTATTTCCCTATATTAAAAATAAATTTTTACTGGAAAATGTCTTCCTGTGTTGCGAAAAACAAGAATATTACCCGAAATGGTAACATTCCAAACTTTTCTTTTCTTAAGAATCCGTTAAAAACGCCGCTTCTTGACATATAGACGCAGATATGACTAAGTACAGTTTCATTTTTTCGACATTCATACTTAACGCGATTAGAGTCATACATAGTTATACGATCTATAAATGCGGTCGGAATCGATCATTATCCTCAAATTGTATATCAAAGCAGCAATATGGCTGTATGTGCAATTGGAAATCGTCAAAAGAGAAGCTTTTTTCAGGGTGTTTTTTTCTATGCTCTACGTAAAAGTCTGTATCGTTAAAAATATTATTTCAAATAATACCGCTGTTCGGAGACAATGGTTTGAAATAAGTCGCTTAAATTTTATATTAAGAAAATTTCAATCAGTCGAATTTTGACTCCGTCAGTACTTTACTGTCCTAATAAATACTATTTACATTATATTTTCTGCGAATGTTAATAAACAATTCGATGTATTTACAAATCTTCATTAAAAAATCACGCTCTCAGTACACAATATTTTCAATCAAAACGTCTGAATTTTCAATTAAGAAAATAGACTTTGGCAGAACTATGACTAAGACAGTTTTCCGAGTTCAAAATAGAAACGTTTTACATAATATTGTCCGCCAACGTTAAAAAAGAAATCTTTAGTTCTTAAAATCATAATTTTAAATATATCACTTTCCGGCGACAATTGCTTCAATCAAAACATTTAATTTTGAAATGAAGAAAATGTTAGCGTTGTGACTTTTCTCCTTACTTCCAATGTAGCCAATGTATACTTATATAGATATGATAGTTTGAGTTGCTCTCGTTCTCTACTGAAATTCGTTTCGAAGTAGTAAATAGTTTTCAATGAAATGTCTGCAGAGATACACGGCGGTATTGCGGGAAAAAGGCGGTTTATTCAAGAATGGGAAGAACTTCGATGACTGACTAATATTTCGTTAAAAATCCATGTTTAATTGAGGTTGGCTGTACGATGAGGTGTCCAAGAAATTATTTTTNTATTAAAAATCTGTTTATTATTATATAAACAGGTTTAAGTAAGTAAATACTCCGTAATTTTTTTCCTCGAAAGGAAACAATTGCGGGAGAAGCACTACTACAAAATTAGTGGAATGATTACACATGTAGCCGATTTAGTGTATATATCAAAATATGATAAATGAAGAAAGTACCTCACAATTATCGCCGACCGAAATAACCTTTCAATGATACATACGAAGTGCTGATTCTATTCCATTTCGGAAATCTGAAATTCCACAGTAATACAGCAATGTAATATGCAATACTTTCGCAAAATTCAGGTGGGGGGTGGGGGACTGCCACCCTGGATGACTTTTTGGAGAAAGCAATTGGTCTGGGATAGGCTCTTTGATCCCTGTCATGAGGATTATAATGTAAACATTTTCTACGATCACTATTCTTCTGCTGCATTTATTGTGACAAAAAGGCATATTAAATGACAATTAGAGATGAGTTCATTAGGAAATTGTCTTAAATCCCCATCCAGTAGTGTGTGTGTAGTGTTTCTAGATTTATCTCTGATTCTGTCTTACACATAATTTTCTTCTTGGTAGAGAAGTACATCATATGTAAGAATCCGGTCGAAATTAGGCAATCGGTTATAATTTTAACCTAAAAGCACTGTCTAAAATCTTCAAAGAATGAAAATTCTCGCTCCCAACACTTTACAGGCGCTGTTTCATCGAAAAAGTATAACATGATACAAAATTAGCTCTTTCCCCCATTGACAAATTTCTACATCTGGCCGCGGCTCCAGGTGGTAAGAAGGGCAAGCAAACCGCCGAGGTTTGAGGTTTGAAACATGAGCTTGAGGCTCTCTGAGTATGTTTTCTCTTTATTCTAATAGTATCTAAAGAGGGATTCAAGCTGCCGTATTTTAACTTTGAATTGCGTCTGCTTAACTAGAGCTGCTTTTAATGAAGATTCCAATCACCAGAGAATATGAAACAAAGAAAGAAGATCAACATACCTTGAAAGAAGAATTCCAAATGGAATCTAAATATCTCGATTCCTGCACTACCAATCACACACACCTAATATTATCAACACTGAATATTGCACACACTTAATTTCACTGTTTTATCGACTATCGCAATCTCAAAACACTGACCACACTGAAGTATAACTTCCTTATCTTCCCTCTTCGCGGTTAGCACGAGCGACGATGGTCTTCCTTGGTTCGCCCTTGGCAAGGCCCTTCCTAGCTGCGCCGCAGCCCACCTCTGATGTCCCCTGGTCGAATTGCAACCAAATTCTGAGGGTCGATGTTTCCTTCAGCAGCGGTATTCCCTCTCGTCGCCATTCCAACACTGCAGGAAGATCCTCTGCCAAGGTAGCAATTTCTATGAGGAAGACCTTCCATGTCTCGGAGTAAAAACGAAATTAAGAAATGAATCAGTGAGGAATGCAAATGCAATGAGGAGAAATGCAACTTCAATTAGGAGAAATATCAAAGAAAATAAAACTCGTATACACGCATCGAGGATTCGCGCCAATTTTTAATATTATAATAATGCCTTTATTCAGGGCGAGTTCGAGACTAACAAGTCTCTTCTTACATCTAACCCTTCGTCATATGAGACAAGAAAAGAGATAGATAGCTTGCAAAAGTACAATGAAGAAAACTACTTTGTGGATTAAAAAACTTAAGCTAAGAGCTCAGGGAAATATCTCCACTGCAGGAAAACACCCTCAAGAAGGAAGGTGTGAAAAACCTGCGAAACCTACAGATAGAAAACTAAATTTCATGATTAAGGTAGATTAATAGAGTTATAAAAGACATGAAGACAAATCAATAGAAATTGTCTGCCAACGTTAAAAAGAAATCTTTAGTTCTTAAAATCATAATTTTAAATATATCATTTTCCGGCGACAATTGCTCCAATCACAACAATTGATTATGAAATGAAGAAAATGTTAGCGTTGTGATTTTTAAGGTATTGCAGGAAAAAGACGGTTTATTCGCCATAGAAACGGCAAATTCTATAAGCAAAGGACAATTTCTGGGATTTGAAGAGCAAAATTAGGGATTTGTCCGTTTCTTTTTGTACTTAAATCGAGCATTTATTTCGGAGAAGTTGTGAACTTATCTGGTTTTTAACCGGAATCGCCATAGAAACTGCAACCATGTTTCTATAAAATAATGTCAATTTCTGGGATCTGAATAGCAAAATGAGGGATTTTTCAGTTTCATTTCACAGATATCGAGCATTTCTTCTGGACAAATTGAGATTTTACCTGGTGTTTTACTGGAATAGCAGTTAAAATTGCAACTTTGGTTGATCGACAATTGACAATTTCTGGGATTATCTGGGAAATCGTGGATTACTTTAATAACCTACTAAAAATAGCACACTACTGTAGAAATGTGTTATAAAAAGAACACAATATCTTAAAATCAAACGGTAACTGCTAATATAAATTTTCGGAATGAGATGCTGATTATGGTATCAAGAGCCCAGATGAATAAGTGCCAAAGTTCTCGGAAGAATCAGCAGGAAGGGGAAACTTGTAAAGGAAATTGTTTATCCAAAGATATTTTTAAATTAAAAACTTGAAATATATGCATCATATCCTTTTATTCCAAAACTTAATAATTTCTGCCAGTACAATAATTCAATTTAATTTCATTCTTGTCTGACACACAGAAATGTGTTCTCCACTTTGCTCTACTTGTGACTTGTATCCTATTCCACTTCCATTTCTCATTTCTTTCTGATCTGATCTCTTTGTTCTTCTATTTTTTCTACTTCATGTTTCAGCATTGCCTCCACATAACAACTCATCATCTTCGCTTTCTCTGCAGTTTTTTTCCTGAATGGGTTTAATTGCAACGTTAGATATTCATCTAGATGTATAAAATCTGATAGATATCAGGGGGACAATATTGTTATTTGGTTAGTTATAGAAGTAGTCATTATGTAGCTTTCATGTGAAGTAATCACGAAAAGATTTCTGTTGGCTTTAATGTCATAGAAGTAGGAAATATACACTCTATTTCTTTTTATGCTCGAAATAAATTACAACAGAAATGATATCATACATTCTGCTAGGAGTTTTCAGAATTACAGCAATTACTGCCGTACATTCATGAACAGTATTACTGTAATTACAAGTTTAGATACGTTATCATGGTACAGTGCTGGCCAAAATTAACGCAACACCCCGCGGCTTGACGGAGCGGGAGATTTAGGTACTAACTGTGCTGAGGATATTACAGTGCACTCTGACAACAGTGTCAGAGGGGGGGGCAGCCCATTGGGAATGGGAAGAAGGCGAGGCCTAGATGAGCTTAAGGTCGGGAAATTCGGAAATCAGTATTCTTGCGTATCTCTACATGCGAAGCATTTGTGAGAACGGATATGAATATGGGCTGCGTATACGGGAATCTCGGAAGGAACTGTCTGACGAAAATTTTTGCGAAAAACTATGCCTAATCGAATTTAATGAAAGTTAAAGATTCATCCTTCTTTGCTTCAGATATGCAACGCGTTCATTTGATTTAGTATTCCGTTCTTATTTCATTATTTATTTTCATCTACTGCCAAGGGATACGGAGAATACGAAATCTTTGAAAACGAAATATTCTTCAGGGAAAGTCATTACTATTAACGTTGCTTTAATGGCTGAGTCCGCTGTTTTAATTCGAACTCAACAGAGTTGAACTCAAAGATGGGCTTTAATAAGATTAAATGAAGAGCATTCCTTATTGTCGAGAATCGTGGTAACTGTAAATCTGATATTACTTTCACAGACATCTTATACAGTTGCTTCATCTGATATCTCTTTTTCATTTCATATACTAATAGTATTATTTTTTTTAATGCTTTCACGAAGGACGAACGCGTGACGCTGTAGGCTATCCCGGAGAACACTTCTTTAATAACTCCCAGCATTACTTTCCTATTTCTATTCCTATAAAATATCTCAAAGTCGAAAATTATTCATGGAGTTTCGATGGAATCGCTTTGCACAATATAGAATACTGGACTGATGACCACCGTGTGAACGGCTTACGAGGAAGATAAACGTGTGATAACTGAGTAGAAGAGGCAGGGCTGCTAGATATTGTAGGAATTCTCGCATTCACCGTATCTGCGATGGCCCACCCCTCCCACTGTACTTTCAATACCTCAGGCTTTTCCTTGATTTTAAAGCGCTTTGGGGAATCGTCATTCTGGCCATGTAATTATAACCCAAGCGTAGAAATTATAGAATTGCGATGGATTTTTTCAGCAATTGACAGGGTTCTTTTCCTCATTACTAACTGTCTTAAAGATAAACAAGAAACATTTTCAAAACAAATTCCTGATAATATAATGCGATAAAATGACTAAATAAGGCAACGACGTCTGCATGAGATGATATTACTCTCATTGAACGTATTCTGTAATATCCCGTGATGATTCTTGAATGCGCTGTCCGCAAAAGTTCCCCTTCATCTCACAAATGTTCAAATCTTCTGTACGGAAACGAATTTTGCAGTAGTTGTTAAGTAAACAAGTATCATTCTTACAGAAGTTATTTATTTCTCTTGAAATAACTCTTGTTGTAGACGATTTTTCTAAATTTCAGATTCGCTGGTTCATTCACTAAACATAGTTGATTTTATTTCCGTAAGCCCGATTAAGTTATTTATGTTATAAGCTGCTCACGAGTTAATCGTTGTATTTTCAAATTTTAAGAAAACAAATGTGATGATTTTCGGGAATATAGTTTTGTCTTAACATTGGAATGTTTCGGGAATGTTAGTGGTGGCATCGCAACACCAAATAAACCAACAAATTAGGAGCACTGTCAAAAATTGAAGTGTAATTCCAGGCACACACACTAGAGCACAGTCAGAAGACCAATGATTTAAAAACGAGGTATAAGGAGCGATTAATAGTGCATGGAAAATCTCAGAATTCGCCGAATTCCCCTAGCAGAAAATAGAACCGAGTGAAAAGATAAGGAGCGAACTCGAGGAATTTGAACTACTGTCGAACTACTTTGAAACGCCGCCAACGATACCTGACTTCTTCGCGACATAAGTAAAACAGTGTTTGTTTTGACGAACACTGTATTCCAATTATTATATGCAAGTAAAACGTGTTTTACTAGATGAAAGTAAGCGTAATTTCTTTCACATTGAGTTATGCACGATACGTGATATATCGCTAGTGATAAATAAATAGTG
>KZ308893.1:323970-344689 GCA_000376725.2 Ladona fulva | reverse complement strand
TCGTAACACCAAGTAAGTCAACAAATTAGAAGCACTGTCAAAAATTGAAGTGTAACGCCAGGCACAAAATGATAGTAAGTCCACACTAGAGCACAGTCAGAAGGCGAATTATTTAAAAATGAGGTATAAGGAGCGATTAATAGTGCATGGGACATCTCAGAATTCGCCAAATTCCCCTAGTAGAAGATAGAATCGAGTGATAAGATACGGCGCGAACTCGAGGAATTTGAACTGCTGTCCCATGAATGAACCCACCCCACCTTTCTTAATTGCACCTCCATTGCCTCCTTGTGGTCTATTCCCTTTCGTTTTCCAACGTGCAACAATTAAGAACGCGGCCCTTGAGAGTTTTAGGCGGATTTAATTGTAATTATAAAATGATGAATAAGAAACAAGAGTAAAAAAACTCATTGCACATTGGTCGTCTTGAAGATACGGCAGACCATAGAGGTTGGGAAACCCTGTATTAGAGCACAAGAGGTGTGAAAAGGTGGGACATTTTCAATTGGATTTTCCGAAGGATGGATTCGTAATACCAACATTTCGTAAAGTTAGGTTCCTAGGTTAGGTTAGGTTACGCAGGAATACGGATTTTCGAATTTCCTGACATTGAGCACATCTAGGCCGCGCCCTCAACCATCCCCAATGGTCCCCCCAATCAACCCCCCACCCCACCTCACCCATATACTGACACTGTTGTCAGAGTGCATTGTAAAGTCCACAGCACAGTTAGTTCCTAAATCTCCCGCTCCGGTACGTCGTGAGGTGTTGCGTTAATTTTGGCCAGCACTGTACATACTTATCTCCTTAAGTAGAAGTTCAATTCTGTAACATTACCTGGTGCTCTGCTGATTTCCTACTGGTTCCTCCTCATTCCCTTGAGTTTCTTCAAAAATAACTACTTAGTGAATTTAGTGATATAGTGATAAAATATTTTAAAGGTTAAACTTAGAAACAGAGCAATAAAACCTTCACCTGATGGATTGAGTTTATCTGTTAGGTACTTAATTCATAATTTCACCCCTGGTGTACTTACCGATTGATCCTGCTCGCCGTGGACATCTGCAAAATTCGTATCTTTCAAGAACTGCCTCGGTATCAGTTCCTGAACTTCCAAATCTTGCTCCGAAGGCAGAGTAACATTACCAGGCACCGGACCTCCACCTCCGGCTCCTCTCTGGTAATGCTGCAAATGAGAAATCATATCGTTTGATATTGATTTACATGAGATTGTTTAAAGATCATTCAAATGGATGCATTCCTACCGTTCAGTTGGAATCTTTGGACTGCATCCTCATTCGTTTCCATTGCTCCTTCAATGTCCGCAATTCTCTCTCTACGAAGAGCTTCAAACTCTTTCTTCATCTCCATCCATGCATTATGCTTTTACGCAATCATTCGCCCATCCACGGTCTTTCTCTCCCTTGTAATAGCAATTCTTTTCCTTATAAGATACAAAAGGGTTTCTTTTTCATCATAACCCCAGTTCGAAGATCTCTTCCTGACTTCCATCGCTTATTTAAAGTTAAATATCTTACCAATTCGAGTAAATCGCATCACATTATGATAAGAAATCATAACAACGCAAAACAAAATTATTTGAAGAGGCTTCCCGCAAATTTAAATAGTTTAAAAGATATTGGAAGAATTTCGAAAATGTAAACCAATTACATGATCTACATTGGCAACTTACCTAAACACGTTTTGTAGGCTACCGTGTTAAAGTATACTTCACCTGTATGATAATAAAGTTACGCGCACCGTGAAATACCTTCCTTTGAATGATGCCACCCAGAAGATACTGAAGACGCAAACTGGATGATCTGGATAGCCGGGGAAATTCATTGCCTTAAGAATTCCTACGGTAAACCCCAAAATATGCAGGTTAATAAACCTGAAACACATAAACCTAAGGTGTGCAAATATAAGGTATATGATTGTAAACTTGCTCATACTGCAGTTATGCAAACCTATACGATAGGTTTATAAACCTGCGAATATTTCTATAAAAAGAACCAACATAGAAAATTCACAATGAAAAGAATAGATCAATCGTATACATCAGAAAAACGTAGGAACCCTGCATTTTAGCGGTTTTAGCCGTTATAAACAACTTCTTATTCGTCTGCTGAGCAAACATAGGAAACATTACAAGGTTGCCAAATCGTGAATATAACTTTCTGCAGACTAAAGGGTGTTTAGCTAGTAACCTCTAGGTACTCGCTGGTAGAGCTCTATGAATACCACAATTCAGTAACAGTTAATCACTCGTATAGTCCGCATTTATTTGGTAACTCTTAGTTGCATTTTAACTTAGAAATCTCCGAATTCGACTGTTTGTAAATAAGTTGGAAGACCCTGACTACCGTATCGTATTTCGTTAAGACATTTTCCCTAGCACACATACGTTCGATGCTGGGACACACCAAATTTCGCCCATCGGGGGCATACGGCATCTTGTTCAAATACTTTTCGGTAAACTTACCAAAGAGCTACATAGCTACAATTCGGCATATGAATTGTACTTGTGGCTGTATTCCATAAACAAGCTTAACAACTCCTAATTTGATCCTTGGATCGATGCCATGGTGGACTAAATATTCGTCCTTAAGAAACGTACATTCGAAACCTACTTTGAGGTGCTTTCCGATACATTATCGCCATCATACCTGAGCAATAGCTACTACAGAAACTATTAAACGGTAGTATGGATAGTCTGCTACAACAATTACATTTGGTTCGATACTAGGACGGATCAAATTTTGCCCGTAACTTATTCACTAGTTGGCTATTTAAGCTATTTAACTTTCCAAAAAGCAAAATTGCTTATATTTTGTTAGGGAATTGTTACTGCATTCAAAGGGAAAAATTGAATTGAATGGGCAGCAGCTGGAGGTTGTAAGGAGGTTCGGATATTTGGGAAGTGAGTTGTCAGAGGATGGAAGAATAAACACAGAGATTGGACACAGATTAGGAGAAGCCAATGGATTTTATCAAAGCGTACGGGGCATGCCTTGGAGAACAGAAGTCCCAATCAAATGCAATATGCTAATGTTTAGTACATATCTGGTGCCTATCCTGACATATGATTCCAGTACGTGGACAATGACAGGCCAAGAAGAGAGTAGAATCCAAACAATGGAAATGAAATTCCTAAGGAGCAAACTAGGAAAAACAAGGAGAGACAAGGTCACGAACGAAAGAATCAGAGAAATCTTGGGTATAGAAAGGCTCCAAATACAGATTGAGAGAATGAGAAGAGAATGGATGGATGTGAAGAGATTGGATGGATGGCAACTTCCAAGAAAGATATTTGAAGAGAAGATTAAAGGAAAAAGACCAAGGGGGACACCAAGAGGAAGGTGGAAGGACATGATTATTAAAGACATAAGTAAAAGAGTGGAAGAGAATAGAACGAGATGGCGGTCACTGGTCCACAAATCCCTACCATGAAAGAGGCGGGATGAACGGGGAAAGGATGATGATGATTTTAAAGGTATGCGAAGTATTGAATTGAAGACGCTTTCTTTTTTTCTTTATTCTTTCTCCGTAATTGATTAATGATAAATGAATGCTTCCAGAATCTGAATCGCTCATTGACATCAAAATTGATGGTAATGCAGTAATATGGCTGTCAAAATGGTCAACATGACTTCATGACTACTTCATTAATTTTCTTCTATAACTTAACGCAGAATTAGATATTCTGAAAATCTTTGTTTCAATTAATTTCCCAATTCGGAGAAAATGGTTTAAAATTAGACGTTTGATTTTGATATTATGAAAATAGCATTAAGTCTAATTTTGACTCCGTTCTAGGTCATAATAAATACCATTTACTTTATATTTTATGTCAATGTTAACAAAGATATTGATATACTCGTATTAAAAAACTAAATTTAAAAAATGTCGCTCTTGACGGCCAATTTCCGCAATTCAAACGTTTGCTTTTGGAATTAAGAAAATAGACTTTACTAGTACTTTGACTTAAGCAGTACTCCAGTTCAAAATAAATACTGTTTACATTATATTTTCCGGCAATTTTAATTAACATTTCGATACTTTTAAAAATCATAATTTTTAATATTCGCTTTCCGGAGACAAATGCTTCAAGTAAAACGTTTCAATTTCAAATTATGAAAATAGCAGTCTTGTGACTTTTCTCCTTGTAGTTCAATTTACAATTGTCCTAATATGCGCAAATTAGAATTAGTATTTTGGAATTAAAAAGGAATCTTTCTTTCTACGTCCTGTTTCTTTCCTCATAATAATACCTTAACCCTAAATATAACTTCTAAGAAAGTGAAATAATTACCTTGAAGAAAGTTTAGAAGAAGGAAAAGCCGACTGAAGAGTGAATTCTTTCATAACTATCGAAACGTTTGCCAGTAAAATGAGAGTACATTCATTAAAATACGAAGCGTATGGAATGTGAAGTTGGAAATGTGTCACTGTCGCAAATTACGAGGCACGCCAAGATAGAGGCCAGCTACGTCTATTGGTGGATGCAAGTGCGGGAGACGATTGCCACCTTGGATGGCTTTGTAGAGTATGCAATTTGCGTAGGATAGGCTGCTTGATCCCTCTGACGAGGATCGTTATGTAAGAATTTTCTACGATAACTATTCTTCGGCTGCATTTATCATCACCAAAAGGCATAAAATTACAATCAGAATCGAGTTTATTAAGAAATCGTTTTAAAACCCCGTCAAGGCGTGTTTCTAGATTCGTCTTTGATTCTGCCATTTAATCTACTTAATAATCCGATCGAAACTAAGCAATCGGAAATAATTTTCACCTATAAGCACCGCCTAAAATTTTCCAAGAATAAAAATTCCCACACAAAACAATTTACAGCCGTATTTCATTGAAAAGGTATAAACTGGTACACAAGTGGCTATTCCCTCCTTGACAAGTTTCTAGATCTGGCCCTGGCTCTGGTGGAAAGCAAGGCAAGCAAATAGTCGAGAGGCTCATGAACTTGGGGCTTTCTGATTATGTTTTCTCTTTATTCAAATAGTACCTAAAAAGGATGTGGGGATGTGCCAAGGCATATAACGTGGAATGCATAAATAAGATTTTATAGTCTTAATGAGGAAATATATTGTGTAATAAGAACGAGTAATATCATGTTCAGCTTTAGGGCGTGTCTACACCATACGTCCCTCGATTTCATAGTTCTCTTACTCGCCTATCTTATTGCATGAAGTTCATGGTCCAACCACAATTAGAGCAAAGACAGTCAATGGAGTTAACTGTAAAACCTTCCGTAAAGAATGTGCAGGGTATGGTCTACTATATGGAAATCTACTGTGGTATGAATTTGAAAAAGCATCACACATAAGATCACCAAGTAGGGTAATATATCTGTTTGCGATGCTCTTAAAAACATCTATGTCGAATCCACTTCATCAATGACAGAAATATAAATTGAATATGAGTGAGGATATTCTCAATCAGGAAAATTAAAGATGAAGAGCTATCCATCCACATCACAATGGTAATTTTCGCCAGATATTTACATTGTCTCTAGCGAGATCTGTCTATCAACAATTAAAGAGGAAAAACGGACTTTCTCTGCTCTCATTAATTTTCCTCTGATCTAACAGCTCAATTCTTAGGACTTAAAATTGGAGAACCATGACTTCGAATATTCAGTTTTAAATGGAGCACGAACCCTTCTGTTTAGAAATTTTTACCACCCAACAAACAGTGTATTTAAAATGCAATTCATAAAATTCATATGAAGCATCAATAATAACAGGGTATTCAAAAGGAGAAAGTCTATTCATTTCAGAAATTCGTCTCACTGAAGCAGGTCCTCAGTTCAAATTAAAATCACTATTTTACGTTTCAACTACTTATTTTTTTTAAATAATCCGCAAATTACTGGGAAGTTTGTAAGTGATGATGAATGGTTTATTTAATGTTTAGAAAGTAGAATTACGTGGGAATTTCTTTAATTCATTAGGCGTTCTTTGATAGAATGTATGAAGTTAAAAATAGTATTTATAAATTATACAGATATCCCCTACCCTTGACCAATTTCCAGATCCGCCTCATGCTCAAGGAGATAAGCAGGGATAGTAATGCTTGGCAAATATTGTGGCTCCCTCATTATATTGTCTCTTACTCTTCGTATGCACATTAAAAGTGATGTGCGGTGCCGTCCTTAAATAGGCGGCTCTGGATAACTAGTATTGCTTCTACTAAAGACAAATGATGCCAGTCACCAGAGTATATGAAGAAGTAAAAAAGATAAGGATACCTTGATAGAGGTATTCCATGCAGTTCCGTCTTGAAATATCTTCATTCATTCACTTATACACACTTATCACTATTAACTCTCCAAATTACACACACTTAATCAATCCTCACCGACATAAACACTCTTACTACAATCTGGACACTGAAGTATTACTTCTTTATTTTGCCTCTTCTCGGCTACAAGGAGGAAAGCAAGGCGGCAAATTTGTGGTCGTCCTTGGTAAGACCTTCTGCAGAAGCCCACCGCGGATATTCTCCGGTCGATTTGCAGCCAGAAATCCCCCGTTTCCCTCAGCAGAGAAATTCTTCTCTCTCGTCGCAATTCCGTCGGGCGAAGAAGTTCCTCTGACAACGTTGCAATATTCCGAGGAAGGCCTTCCATGGCACACAAGGCTGCAAGCAAAGTACATAAAACGAATCAGCGTAAATTATACTGCCAGATTCCATATCGACAAAAGGAATGAACACGAGAGAAAATGTGAGGTGTAAAACCACAGCTGAGAAATTTACATGTATAAAGAATTCGCGCAAATTCAGATGTTCCGATAGACGAAGAGTCACAATTGCTAAATCTATGAAAAGCATTCGCATTATATCCTAAAAATTAGCAATTATCTACAAATGTATTGTTAACGTTAAAGTTATTTGAGGAATCTAGGTATGGTTTCAAACGATGTGCCACATTCCCAAAGGCGGAATAGCACAGAGGAATTGACACACACGAGAAGCACGTTCACGGAACTGCACGAAAGGGCGGGAAGTAAACGGAAGTGCACAGATAAAGAGAAACAAAAATAATTTTCCCGCGTATTTTACCCGCGCGAAAGTCAAATCTCATTTCGAGCGAATCAAAAGGCTGAGCCGAAGCTACCAATTGATATTGCCCTCTTTTGTGTATCCGTTTTCAGTGCAAGGCTATTTACTACTTTGTAAACTAAGTGTTATTTTTTACTTCAAAAAAGTAAAATATTTTTCATTTATTTAAAAAAAAAAGTTGCACAGCATGTATTATTTATTTATTGAATTTTACCCCGCGAGCTGCCCATTGGCGTATGGGAAGGGGTGGATCAACACCAAATATTCTTACCTAATCTATCCTCTTAGCGCGTCTAATGCTCCGAGGAAAAAACGACCAGAAATAGCAATCTGTTCTTGCGATTATCTCTTTATATCGCTATACACAGAACACACGGAGGCAACCCGTATTTCCTTTAGGTTTAAGTGATACTGAAAAAATTATGTCCACGAGCAAGGTCGTGCAAACTGTAGCAAGTAACATTGTAGCAAGATGAAGAGTGTCTACTCACGAAGTCCGAATTTTTAACGAGTGCTTACTGAAGGACAAATTTGAGAGGAAAATGTACGAGGGAGTCGTCCTCGGTGACGGAGGATATCCATGTCTACCTTATTTATTGACTCCAATGAGTAATCCCATGGTAGTGACCTTGTTAATGAATGAACTAACTAAAACGTAGGTAGTAGTATATTTTTAAAACCTTAATTTCAACCTTTTAAATCTATAGTCGCCGTGTGAAGTTAACTGTGGCCGTGCATCAACAAGGAATGCATTATAAAGACCCTTTGGGGTCTGGAAAACGACTTTCAGAATGTTACACACATCACATCATCCCTGGAGAATTCAAAGATGATGATCATTGCTATGGCTACACTGCACAAATTGAGAATTGAACTCCAAATAGAAGGCATGATTTTTATACCTACTTATTTCCCCAACTATAGAGATGTATGCATAATGCTCCATATCTTGATGGTTAGAATTATATTACTTTAATAACCTACTAAAAAAAGCACATTACTGTAGAAATGTGAATAAATGGAGTGCCGCTGGTGGCAAAATGTAACCCCCGTTTTGGTGGTTTTTGGATTTTGTGACTTTTGTTACTGTAGAAATGTGTTATGAAAAGAAGACAATATCTTAAAATTAAATGGTAACTGCTAATATAAATTTTCAGAATGAGATGCTGATTATAGTATCAAGAACCCAAATGAATAAGTGCCACAGTTCTCGGAAGAACCAGCAGGAAGGGGAAACTTGTAAAGGAAATTGTTTATCCAAAGATATTTTTAAATTTAAAACTTGAAATATATGCATCATAACCAAAGCTTAATAATTTTCTGCCGGTACAATAATTCAATTTAATTTCATTCCTGTTTGACACTCAGAAATAAGTTCTCAACTTTGTTCTACTTGTGACTTGAATCATTTTCCTCTTCCATTTCTCATTTCTTTCTGATCTGATCTCTTTGTTCGTCTATTTTTTCTACTACATGTTTCAGCATTGCTTCCTCATAAAAACTCATCATCTTCGCTTTCTCTGCAGTTTTTTTCCTGAAAGGGTTTAATTGCAACGTTAGATATTCATCTAGATGTATAAAATCTGATAGATATCAGGGGGACAATATTGTTACTTGGTTAGTTATAGAAGTCGTCATTATGTAGCTTCCATGTGAAGTATTCATGAAAGGATTTCTGTTGGCTTTAATGACATAGATGTATGAAAGATACACTCTCTTTCTTTTTATGCTCGAAATTAATTACAACAGAAATGATATCATACATTCTGCTAGGAGTTTTCAGAATTCAGAAAGATCGTTTTCATGGTATCTCTTTCGGGATTCCACCGCGATGGACGTAGCAGCAGCGACGACGCGTCGTCGCTGCTGCTACGTCCATCGCGGTGGAATCCCGAAAGAGATACCATGAAAACAGCTGATCGCCGCGGAAACCTTCGGCCTTACATTCAGAGAGATCATTCAAATGGATGCATTCTTACCGTTCTTTTGGAATCTTTGGACTGAATCCTCATTCTTTTCCATTGCTCCTTTAATCTCCGCAATTCTCTCTCTCTCTCTCTCTACGAAGAGCTTCAAATTCTTTCTTCATCTCCATCCATGCATTATGCTTTTTCGCAATCATTCGCCCATCCACGATCTTTCTTTCCCTTGTAATATACAAAAGGGTTTCTTTTTCATCATAACCCCAGTTCGAAGATCTTGCTCTCTTCTTGACTTTCATCGTTTATTTAAAGTTAAATATCTTACCAATTCGAGTAAATCACATAACAGAATGATAATAAATCGTAACAACGCAAAACAAAATTATTTGAAGAGGTTTCCCGCAAATTTAAATAGTTTATATTTTCTCCACTACCTAAATACCTATTTTGGATACCATTACGACTCCAAAAGCGTTTCAGCGGCTCTTGTGAAAGAGGTGAACCAGGTTCTAGTCTGGATCAATATAAACAATTTGTCTAATCTAAATTATTTACCTGCATTTTCAGAAATATTTAGGGTTTTTGAGTCATTATCTAATAAAACCTGAGCAACCTGTTTGAGATGTATAAGGATACTCTATTGACATAAGGTTTAGCTGTTAGTAGTCCTCTTCCCCCTGTACCACAAGGGCTACATCACAGATGAAAGATGCCAATTTGATGCACTAGATGCTTCAGCAAAAGTTCCAGGGTGGAAACAGTTTGATTTCTGTGAATTATTTACCTGAATGGTTTCCTGATTAGGTTTTTTTCTATCACTACCCTGTGAAACCTAAGTTATCTTTTTGACATATATAAGGCTACTCTTTTGACACAAGATGAAGGTTTAGTTGTAACTATGCCTCCACTTGGCTGCTTTTTTGAGGATATGCCAGAGGTATGTAGTGGAGGTCACAACTGCCAGGTTTGTGGTTCAGGAATGAATCCAGGAATGTCCAAAGCAGTCATTGAGTTAAAAGGAGAGAGAACAGTTTAGTTTCTATCTCAATATTTTATTTTTTATTTATTATTATTTATTTTTTAGTTTGACCTATTCACATTTTTCTCATTAAAGGCTTAAATTTTAAGGCTTATATTTTCTATTATTCCATGCTGAACTTGTTTATCAGGGATGATTTTTGTTTTTTTTAGGAGGTTTTCTTAAAATTTTATGAGAAATATCTAGATGTTATTTTCCACACTTTACGAATGCAGCGTCAATAGAAATTGTTCAACCTGAATATCATCAGACAGCTTTCAAATGGCAACAGACATTCCTTACCTTCGACGGAAACAATGCCCTCAGAAGCTACGATAGAGGAGTAGGATATGCAAGGACAGCCTTTGCCATGTGAATAATCTAGTGAGGAAGGGAGTTTCATGATTACATGACCCCTGCAATTCAGCATTTGGTGGCACACAGGGTAAAAATTTAAACTAAAAAGTCATCTACAAATGCCATCATTATTAACTAATTACGAAAAGTAAATAGTTAATAATGATGGCATGCATTTAGATAAACTTTTAATTTTCCTTGACTTAATCATACTTGCATTCCATGACAAACTCAAAAGGATTTTGATGTTGATGGGAAACTCTCAATTTCTTAGATATTTTTAAATTACCTACTTAAAAACTAACTTAACTAATAAACCATATCACTGATTTAACGTCTCATATTTAGTTACTTTTTAACTTTTAATGTTCTACTCATCTTTCGCTTTTATTGTGCTTGACTACTCTGCAACAATTACTTCATTGTTGAGGAAGTGTTAGTTATTCTCTAAATAAATTGAAATTATCTTTATTGGTCATTTTTTACAAATTGTGAAGAATAAGTAGCTGTCTCTCTACCAACACTTGAGTGGCATCTAAAAGAAAGGCATAACAAAATGGAAAAACTGGCAGTTTCATAAAATGAAAAAATGAGCATATCCTGGCTTAGTGTAGCAGGGAGACAAATGTTTTCGAGCAGGGCTGTATAACTATTCTGATAGATTCACATTTTGTTATCTTTAATGCTATAGACCTTCATCAAATAATCAACTTTTAATTTAGTCACATACCTTTTTTTAAACATTAACAATTCATCAAGTTTTTGAGAAGTCTTCATTTAACTCACCTTTTCTTAATAAAAATATTTCAGCATAATAAAATTTCATTCTTTCCAACAAGCTACCAGAAAATACTGACAAATTAACTCTTTTGCATATTCTCTGTAACTTATTTTACTGCTCTATGACGTGATCCATTTAAGATATTTAAATTAGTGTGGTACAATGTAGAATCATTCATGCAACAATGTTGCCACTATTTAATTTCCAACACTCAAACTGTATGTCATACCAACTTCTAATATTTGAGGCTTGAAAAATGATATATTGTTGTAATATTGGATTAACCTTGAGTTATACAAAAACATAGCAACCTCAAAATTTCAAAAATATATAACAGAATTATTAAATAAAACCTCTTAACCCTTATTACTAAAGACTGTGCATTCTTAAAAGACCACTTCATAATTTTATTAATTCACAGGAATCACCTAAAGAGTACTTTCAATGTGGAAATGGGCTTACCCAAGTAGGCAATGTGTTTGACTTCGGTGAAAGCAGTCCCAGGTTTGATTGCTGGTGGGGCCAATGACCCAATGGCGAAATGACCTTAGATGTCAAAGCATTTATAACAGCACTACTACTACTCAATGTGGAAATTCCCAGGAAAGATATATTTAAGAAATACATGAAAAACTAAAATTTTTAGTAAAAATTTGGGCATAACATGAACATAACATAAACATGTATACAAAGAATAATCAGTTTGTGTTGTTGTGATTTATCTTTTGCCTTCAACACTGCAGTTCATGAAGGTTTTCCCCCATTTAAATTGTATCTAGGCAGGGATCTCCCCCATCCTCTCAATAATATTTGGGATGTACCTCTTTTATTACAAGATGTCACTACACCTGAAGACAGGATGAGGCAATATTGGGTGGAAGCTGCTAACAATTTAAAGAGGGCCCATCAGAGATATACTCATAACTATAATAAATCACATTGAGCACCCATGTTCAAAGTTGGAGACATTGTACTTTGTAAAAATCACCCTTTAAGCTCAAAACTTAAGAAGAGAACTGCTAAACTTGAGCCTTTGTGGACTGGTCCCTTTGAGATTGTTAAAATGTTAACTCCTGTAACTGTTGTCCTAAAAACTGGGTCATCGTAGTAGAAGATATGTAATGTGTCTCATCTGAAGCAGTATAATTAATTCTAATCTGTCATGTAAGTCTCAGCGTCATTTCTGTTTACTTCTGTTGAGTCATCATACATACACACATTACACAGTTGGCATAGAGATTGGGCCCAAAGAGATTCCTCTCTGCAAGTACCACCTAACTTTAGAGTTAGTCTATTCATACTTATCTTGTATTTATCCTGTACTGAATCATAAATACAGTTTAGCAGTGTCCCGAAATCCAAATTGTGCATTTGGTCATGTAAGTTTTCCGCTAGATGTTATTTAACCTCTGCTCTTTTCTTTCTGGCACATGCGGCTTTCTGTTGCATCACTCAAAGTAGTGATGGCTAGGGAATTTAAGGGAAACTTTATTTCTGGAGGAAGCCCCAACCTCAAGCATAACCTGGTTTTCTGCCCATTATCTTTTCTTGTTATATGAATTGGAAAGCGCTTGGAGAGGCCTACATCCAACATCGGATTGAAAATGGCTGATGATGATGATATATATAATTATTATTATAATCTAATGTATACTTTTGCTGTGATATGGTCTATTGTGTGTTATAAAGTGTTTATTGTGAAAGATACACAGACATTTGTATCAATAAGTGCCAGAGATATCAGGATCCAGTAGGAAACCTGAACTAAGTGTGCATAGCGTCTTAGGAACTGGGATTCAGAAAACTGTGTAATGGACTGTGTAATACGTAAACTGTTTTTGAAAAGTGAACTTCCTAATTTCTATACCAAGCTATTGAAAAGTGGACTATGACTTGATCCCAAACTGTGGACCCATGTTTTCTAACATTAATCCTGCAATTAATTTTCAAAAGTGGGGGAGGATGTGCCGATTATTTTTTCTTGTTATATGCCATGCTTATCATTATATACTATATTATTATTATGAATTATGTTTATTATGTAATGATACTTCATTATTATGAATTATTGTATTTGTCCATCAGGCTCGCACATCAGTTTGTATTAGGGTGTTCTGATGATGCTATCTTAATTTCATTTTATTATTATATTAATTTACATGCAATATATATATATATATATATATATATATATATATATATATATATATATATATATATATATATATATATATATATATATATATATATATATATATATATATATATATATATATATATATATATATATATATATATATATATATATATATATATATATATATATATATATATATATATATATATATATATATATATATATATATATATATATATATATATATATATATATATATATATATATATATATATATATATATATATATATATATATATATATATATATATCCCCTCCTCACACTGCCACAGTTCATTGCCTCATCGGGGCGGAGGGGTGTTAACGGAGGTTGGAGGCGATGTATAGCTCAGGTTTAACCATGCTAAGAAGGCTTCAACAATATCTCCGGCCAAATAGTGAGAGTGGCACTCAGTTCACCAACCGGCAGTGAGACAGCCTGGTGAATCACTGTCTTTTACCCTCCAGGCGCAATTACAATTTATCATGATGAGCTTCTGTAATGGAAATTTATCCGGACGTAAAAGCACCACCCATTCGGATGTCCGGGAGGTGGTGGCATTACAGAGGTCCATCATGAAGAAAAGAAATAACCCCCTACACTTCGCAACCTACAACTGCCGCAGCTTGAAGAGCGAAGATCGACTCCTGGAATTGCTCAATGAAGCAGAGAAGATAAAGTGGGATGTCATCGGACTCAGTGAAGTAAGAAGAAAATCAGAAGAACTGGTTACACTCAAGGAAGAGCATATTTTCTATTATAGGGGAACAAAGGATGGAAGACTTGGAGGAGTTGGCTTCTTGATTAACAAGAAATGGAAAAATAATGTGGAGAAAATAGAAAGTGTATCTGACAGAATATGTAAGCTAATCCTAAGGATAAACAAGCGTTACTCTGTTCAGATTATCCAAGTTTATGCACCAACAGCAGCAAGCAGCGAAGAGGAAATTGAAAATTTCTACCAGACTCTCGGCAAGGAACATGACAAGGAAGATCACTATTATAAAATCATCATGGGCGATTTTAACGCTCGTGTAGGTCAGCAGGAAGCAGATGATGCTGTCACAGGAAAACATGGACTAGGACAGAGAAATGAACGAGGTCACCGCCTGGTAGAGTTTGCAGAGTGCACCAATATGTACATAACAAACACATATTTCAAGAAGAATCCTACAAGGAAGTGGACTTGGAGAGGTCCTAATGGAGTAAAAAACGAAATAGACTACATATTGGTTAACAAACTCTACCCAGTTACTAATTGTGAGGTACTAAACAACTTCAACACAGTAAGTGACCACAGGATTGTTAGATGCAGGATGAGGATCAATGTCTGAATGGAGCGAAAGAAGTTGGTCTCAAGCAAGAAACAGGAGGTAAGTATTAGAAAATTAGAAGAAAATAGGAAAGAGTTCCAGCTGAAGCTTAGAAATAGGTTTTCAGAACTTTTAAGAAGTAGAACTGGAAACCGCAGTCATGGAAGTCATGAAGGAAGTGCGGCAGAAGAAGTAGCAAGCACACCAAAAATACAAAAGGATAAGAAGTTCAGCGACAGAACCAGGGAAATGATGAAACAACGAAAGCAATTGAAACATTCAGACTTGCCAAAGGAAAATATCGAATATGTTGAACTATGCAAGTCTGTCAGAGTTGCAATGAAGGAGAACATGATGGATTTTAACGAAAGAATTGTGCAAGAGGCTATAGAGAGCAACAAGAGTATGAAGAGGGTCAGACAACACCTAGCAATTGGAAAGAAACAAATCTTGGTCGTCGAAAAAGAAGATGGCACAACAACTTCCAATGGATAAGGAGTACTGAGGACAGTAACAGAATACTTCACCAACTTATACAAGAAGACCATTAATCCATTGATTAAGAAGACATTAATCCTTCGATTAATTTTCAAAAGTGGGGGAGGATGTGCCGATTATTTAGTCACCCATTGTTAAGTTGCCCTTTGTCAAGATGATTGACAGAATGTCCACGACAAAAAGACCTTGACAAAAGGCCTTCGACCAAAGGGCCTTCGTTGAACCTTCCTTTTATACCCAGCGAGTATGGATACCCGATTCAGGCTTGAACTAGCTCCTTTCACGGACAGTCCTGATGATTTCCGGAAAGGTTATTGGCTGCCTCTTGATTCCCCATGAATTTGCGAATTTCTATTGTCCTTTGTTTTGCACATTTCGGCCTAACTGCTCTGTGAGGGAAGACCCACCAGCAGTTCGAGTCGGATGCTCCGAGGGGAGAGACGTCATTGTGTAACGTGAGTCACCTTGAAGTGATTTGGACACTTGGTGAAGAACTTTGATTGTGTTTAAGACCAAGAAGTTATTGGTAAAGTATTTTCAGTTAAGTTATTTGATATTTCAACCTGTTGTTAATGAACCATATCACATATCGTCCTATCATTTTGTGTTATTATCAGGACCAGTCCGAATTGTCTATATTATTACTGTAATGTTAATTGAGGGTTATTACTATTGTTATTTATGGCTTAATATTATTTGTTAATTACACTGGTGACTTTATTCTCAATGTTTTTGGCTATCTACCTCTCGTAATATCCAACTGATATACCACAAAAATAATCTAATGCACTGTTATGGTAGATTTTCCGGGATTCTAATTTCATCAGAATTTTCCTGATCCACCCTGACCAGTGCAAGTTGAACTCACATTTGACAGTATTAACGAATATGTTTTGGCAATCCTATTTTGGAATTCATGCAAATTACAGCAAATGATTTTAAAAAAGGCCTTCATTCTATTGTATGATATGAGGTGTGTTTCAAAATAAGTTTCTGGTAAAGGATTCGTTGCCTTACTTTATAGGAAGAGAAGATTCTTCCATTTCAAAATCATACAATTCAAGAAAACATGCACATTGAGAAATTGATTCCTCACTTTCCTTGATCAGTGACATGAAATATCTGGAAATTAGAGATAAATTTAGGAGTTAATTAAGGGGTGATTCCTCATAGTTCTTCAACCGTATTCTTTGATGAATTTCCTCTTTGCCTTTCTTACTATTTATGCAGCAGTTTTGGAATTGTAAGTTTACAATCCCCAATGAATTTCTTAGGAAATTCAACCTGAGTAATAAAGTAAAAATTAATTAGGAGTTTTTATATGAAAGTTAGATTTATTAGTAATTATTAATGGGTTCCACAATTCAAAGAATTATGTACATCATCAGAAGTTAGAAGACAGTCTATTGACTAATGCCCCTTTCATAAAATGACTAGAAAATCATTTCATATCAGAGATCCTCAGAACATTTTATTAAAAGAATTCATTTCTGCGCTTAAAATAATTTCCAGAAGCTATGGACAGTTAACATTTATAACAACAGACTTATGAGAACTACATTCAGTGTAAATGGAATCCTAAAGAACAAGTATATTTCAGTCTTCAAACAATGTTAACAATTTTGGTCTTAACTCAAACATTACTGCAAAAATCTAAACTTGGATAAAAATTTTCACTCTGAACTGAAAATAAAAGTTTGCGTCTACTATATTTAAAACTTTGAACTTTGGTACGTTACATTCCCTGGCAAGAGGGAAATCAAACTTCATGAAGAAAAAAATAATCGTGCTGGTCTGAAAGAGTACTTCTGCATAAATGAGAAAGACCCACAATTTAAAAAGAAATCAAGAAAAAGTTACATTGCGCAATATTACAAAAAAATGAAGAGTCACATGAACATCAATTCTCATTTAGCAGAGGCATTTCCTTAAATATCTCATTGCAATTGTGCACGTGCAATCACACGGCCTTCTTCACTTAACCCTCTTCTGTTGCCTTGCACGATATATGTCATTGGCAGGGGGAGCCCCTGAAAAATCATCCTCTTCGCTATCGTCACCCATTAGTCCCACACTCACTCCACCAATTTTCCTCTTGCGTCTCATTCCAGCTGCATCTTGACCATCTTCTACAATCCAGTGAACAGATTTGGCGAGATCAAATAGTTTTGTGTCATATCCATTGTCCCCGGTTGGTAGTGGAGCTTCAATATCAAAAGAGATCAATTTTTCTTAATGAAACATAATATGAGCATTTGTGGCATTAAATTCATACCACTGGAGTGTCAAAGTATTGAAGGATGTGATAAGTTTTTCATGAAAATTAAATTCAGCCATTCAAATATATTCACTATAANTTCTATTATTCCATGCTGAACTTGTTTATCAGGGATGATTTTTGTTTTTTTTAGGAGGTTTTCTTAAAATTTTATGAGAAATATCTAGATGTTATTTTCCACACTTTACGAATGCAGCGTCAATAGAAATTGTTCAACCTGAATATCATCAGACAGCTTTCAAATGGCAACAGACATTCCTTACCTTCGACGGAAACAATGCCCTCAGAAGCTACGATAGAGGAGTAGGATATGCAAGGACAGCCTTTGCCATGTGAATAATCTAGTGAGGAAGGGAGTTTCATGATTACATGACCCCTGCAATTCAGCATTTGGTGGCACACAGGGTAAAAATTTAAACTAAAAAGTCATCTACAAATGCCATCATTATTAACTAATTACGAAAAGTAAATAGTTAATAATGATGGCATTCATTTAGATAAACTTTTAATTTTCCTTGACTTAATCATACTTGCATTCCATGACAAACTCAAAAGGATTTTGATGTTGATGGGAAACTCTCAATTTCTTAGATATGTTTAAATTACCTACTTAAAAACTAACTTAACTAATAAACCATATCACTGATTTAACGTCTCATATTTAGTTACTTTTTAACTTTTAATGTTCTACTCATCTTTCGCTTTTATTGTGCTTGACTACTCTGCAACAATTACTTCATTGTTGAGGAAGTGTTAGTTATTCTCTAAATAAATTGAAATTATCTTTATTGGTCATTTTTTACAAATTGTGAAGAATAAGTAGCTGTCTCTCTACCAACACTTGAGTGGCATCTAAAAGAAAGGCATAACAAAATGGAAAAACTGGCAGTTTCATAAAATGAAAAAATGAGCATATCCTGGCTTAGTGTAGCAGGGAGACAAATGTTTTCGAGCAGGGCTGTATAACTATTCTGATAGATTCACATTTTGTTATCTTTAATGCTATAGACCTTCATCAAATAATCAACTTTTAATTTAGTCACATACCTTTTTTTAAACATTAACAATTCATCAAGTTTTTGAGAAGTCTTCATTTAACTCACCTTTTCTTAATAAAAATATTTCAGCATAATAAAATTTCATTCTTTCCAACAAGCTACCAGAAAATACTGACAAATTAACTCTTTTGCATATTCTCTGTAACTTATTTTACTGCTCTATGACGTGATCCATTTAAGATATTTAAATTAGTGTGGTACAATGTAGAATCATTCATGCAACAATGTTGCCACTATTTAATTTCCAACACTCAAACTGTATGTCATACCAACTTCTAATATTTGAGGCTTGAAAAATGATATATTGTTGTAATATTGGATTAACCTTGAGTTATACAAAAACATAGCAACCTCAAAATTTCAAAAATATATAACAGAATTATTAAATAAAACCTCTTAACCCTTATTACTAAAGACTGTGCATTCTTAAAAGACCACTTCATAATTTTATTAATTCACAGGAATCACCTAAAGAGTACTTTCAATGTGGAAATGGGCTTACCCAAGTAGGCAATGTGTTTGACTTCGGTGAAAGCAGTCCCAGGTTTGATTGCTGGTGGGGCCAATGACCCAATGGCGAAATGACCTTAGATGTCAAAGCATTTATAACAGCACTACTACTACTCAATGTGGAAATTCCCAGGAAAGATATATTTAAGAAATACATGAAAAACTAAAATTTTTAGTAAAAATTTGGGCATAACATGAACATAACATAAACATGTATACAAAGAATAATCAGTTTGTGTTGTTGTGATTTATCTTTTGCCTTCAACACTGCAGTTCATGAAGGTTTTCCCCCATTTAAATTGTATCTAGGCAGGGATCTCCCCCATCCTCTCAATAATATTTGGGATGTACCTCTTTTATTACAAGATGTCACTACACCTGAAGACAGGATGAGGCAATATTGGGTGGAAGCTGCTAACAATTTAAAGAGGGCCCATCAGAGATATACTCATAACTATAATAAATCACATTGAGCACCCATGTTCAAAGTTGGAGACATTGTACTTTGTAAAAATCACCCTTTAAGCTCAAAACTTAAGAAGAGAACTGCTAAACTTGAGCCTTTGTGGACTGGTCCCTTTGAGATTGTTAAAATGTTAACTCCTGTAACTGTTGTCCTAAAAACTGGGTCATCGTAGTAGAAGATATGTAATGTGTCTCATCTGAAGCAGTATAATTAATTCTAATCTGTCATGTAAGTCTCAGCGTCATTTCTGTTTACTTCTGTTGAGTCATCATACATACACACATTACACAGTTGGCATAGAGATTGGGCCCAAAGAGATTCCTCTCTGCAAGTACCACCTAACTTTAGAGTTAGTCTATTCATACTTATCTTGTATTTATCCTGTACTGAATGATAAATACAGTTTAGCAGTGTCCCGAAATCCAAATTGTGCATTTGGTCATGTAAGTTTTCCGCTAGATGTTATTTAACCTCTGCTCTTTTCTTTCTGGCACATGCGGCTTTCTGTTGCATCACTCAAAGTAGTGATGGCTAGGGAATTTAAGGGAAACTTTATTTCTGGAGGAAGCCCCAACCTCAAGCATAACCTGGTTTTCTGCCCATTATCTTTTCTTGTTATATGAATTGGAAAGCGCTTGGAGAGGCCTACATCCAACATCGGATTGAAAATGGCTGATGATGATGATATATATAATTATTATTATAATCTAATGTATACTTTTGCTGTGATATGGTCTATTGTGTGTTATAAAGTGTTTATTGTGAAAGATACACAGACATTTGTATCAATAAGTGCCAGAGATATCAGGATCCAGTAGGAAACCTGAACTAAGTGTGCATAGCGTCTTAGGAACTGGGATTCAGAAAACTGTGTAATGGACTGTGTAATACGTAAACTGTTTTTGAAAAGTGAACTTCCTAATTTCTATACCAAGCTATTGAAAAGTGGACTATGACTTGATCCCAAACTGTGGACCCATGTTTTCTAACATTAATCCTGCAATTAATTTTCAAAAGTGGGGGAGGATGTGCCGATTATTTTTTCTTGTTATATGCCATGCTTATCATTATATACTATATTATTATTATGAATTATGTTTATTATGTAATGATACTTCATTATTATGAATTATTGTATTTGTCCATCAGGCTCGCACATCAGTTTGTATTAGGGTGTTCTGATGATGCTATCTTAATTTCATTTTATTATTATATTAATTTACATGCAATATATATATATATATATATATATATGTCC
>KZ308893.1:296489-318469 GCA_000376725.2 Ladona fulva | reverse complement strand
TTATATATATATATATATATATATATATATATATATATATTACTGAAACTATAGTTTCAGTAATTTCATACTATTTGAAAATAAATTAAATGCAACTGATGATGAGATAATCAAACAGCATGAGATCCTTTAAATGTTAAAATTTTTTCTGCATGAGAAACATTAAAAATGATAGAAACAGAATCAGTAGTATATAAGCCAATAGGATAAGGTACAAACAGCTCCCTGATAATACAATGAAAATCATGTTCTTTCTGAAATTGATAGAGAAATGATGCTCAATTTTGGATGATTATTTATCATAGAGAATTTTTCCCAAACATGTACAGAAAGCTGTAAAATCCATGGATTTCATTCACAATAAATATGAAGGGAAGAGTCAATACTGATAATTAAGTAATTTAAGAAAAAACTCTTGTCCTGATATCTTGAGCAAAATATTATTTTATATTATACTGAAATTTTCTAACAAAAATGTTAAACTTTCCTGTTGTGAACAGCATCTCTTCCTGCTAACGATACCTATCACAAAACTGCTTTCTTCTAAAAATATCTTGGACAACTGTAAATTTGCTTTTGCTGATGAATATAATAGTTTGAAAGACAGTTTTGCTTAAAGGATATCCAAAGTGGTTTATCTCATACAAGAAACCTATCCAAATCTTTCTCACCTCAACAATGAAAAATATTGAGCAAGATATTAATCTAGTGTTTGTGAAGTCAGATAAAGGGATACATAGAGTATTCTAGCATAGAAAACCTTGCTTTCAAACAAGATAGAATGATTTAATATTTAATCCAAAATTTGATTAAGAGAAATGTTTAGTTCTTACAATCTCTTGCCTTTTTAGAAATCTTTCTCCTTCCTTCTTATTAAATTAAACTTTACAAGATTGTGATTTAGTTACCCATCCCTTTGACAAGCAAGGCAATTGTTGAATTCAAGCTCATGCATTATCCCATATGAATTCACAGGGATTATAAGTCCATATAGAATTAATGGTATGAACACTAACAACAGACTTTATGTAGAGGGACAATTTTATGGAATTCCAACATATGCAAAGTACAATGTACAAATTGTAGTGACAAACATATGGCCATGTAGGTATGTTTCATGATCAACCCCATTTACCAAGGGACATTTTTATGTCTCTTGTCATGATCATGATCAAGATGACAAAGATATATTACGGTGAGAAAAGGGAGGATTTCTGGGAGACAAACAAAATTTCAATACAAATAGGTTTTAAAGCAGTGAACTTATATAAATATCATGAGCTGCATAGTATTCAATGAAAACTAATACGTAATTTTTTGCGATTCTGCTAATATGCTTATCTTAAAATTTATCATGATTAGTATTTATAAAATATCAGGATGTGTACAAGTTGCATAATCAGTCATAATAGACTTACAATTCATTACAATTTACAATTACATTGAGTTCCATCATGACATATTTACCAAACCCAATTACTGATGCTGAGCTTAATTTGTTATCTTAAAAGAATATGTTTTGAAATTAAAAAGGAGTCAACATTTAGAAGATGACAGTATTTTTCTCAATAATTTTATGTTGAATTGAAATTGAAAAGTTGAAAATTACAAAATTTTTCTGAATATTGATTTCATGATTACAATGGAGAAAATATTCCTACATAGATTTAATCAGGAGCAAATTTATCCAGTATAAATCAAGCCATCTACAAGTCACACGTATACTGAATTATTACAGTCTTACAATTGACACTTTCTGCCTTAATTGGACCAGATAGGATAACAGATATATATTTTTAAGTGACCTAAGTTCCATCATGCTTGACTGGGGATTTTACTAGTGGATAGTAAAAATCATTTTCTGATTGACAAAAAAAGAAATTGAGAAGTCAAAGGACTAAGGCATAACAAAAGGGGAAAACTGACAATTTCATAAGATAAAAACAGTATATTCTGGATTAGTGAAGCAGGGAGCCAAGTGTTTTGGAACAGTTATAATTAGTATTCTGTTAGATTCACATTTTGTTATTTTTAATGCCATATACCTTCAAAATTAATCATGGAGCAGCATCAATTTTAAATTTAGTCACCAAGCATTTTGAAACATCAATAATTCATCAAATTTCTCAGAGGTCTTTCTTAAACTTACCTTTTCTCGATAAAAAGAATTTGAAGGAATAGAAGGTGTGAAAAGGTGTAAATTATTATTTATTTTATATTTTTATAANTTTAAATTATTCCTTGAGATTTAGCTGCATGCCTCTTACATTCTTAGTACTTTATGTTCCCTTAAAAAAATTTGGCATTACAATATATCACCCCTTCCAACAAGTTACCAAAAAGTACTGACAAATAGTCTATTTTGTACATTCACGGTATCAATGTGGCAATCTCAAAACGCTCTCAAAAAGCAAATTGAATTGATTCAAAGCCAATCTATATGCTATGCTATGGCCCACTCTGCTGCATAATTTTACCAGTCAAAAATCTTTCACTATTCTTAATGATTTTGTTCAAATGCCATGCCATGCCAAGCATTGCTATCTCTGTGTGTTGTTACCAAGCCCTGCATGGAATAATGTAACTTATTAAAGGGAGAAAGCAATTGGGAACTTACCACTTTCTGGAAGCTGTATCTTGTTGAATACCTCCATCACCATGGAGATGGATGGGAATGGCCCATGAAAACAAGCTGGAGGAGGAAGCAATGTGCAAAGGTGTGCTGCAGCTGGTGGCATGGGAAATGCACCTCCTGAATAACATTACCAATACTTCTTAAAATACAATAGAGGCTTAACTCTCACAGACAATGTCATCCAACACATATACACATCCAATGAAAATACCTATTTCAACTTATATCCTTGTAATAAACTCCAAAATTCAGATAATTGTTCCTGTCCCCATTGCACCCTCTGATTTGGGTATCTCATACTTCTAATTTTTTAGTATTAAGTATTAAATACATAACAAAAATTCCTGTATCCAATAAAGAAATAACAATTAAATATTGCATAAATCTTATCCTCACCCAATAACCAAACTATTATGCAACTAATTGACCATAGGACCAAATCTTCACAGAGCAAAGAATCCTTGCCCAGGGCCACACAAATCCAAAAGACAGCTCTGAACAAAGTGTGCAACTCTGAACAATATGCAAAAAGAATTAAGGACTAACATAAAGACATGGTCCTCAGTCTTTTTCTCTAACATCAAGCATGTCTAGTACACATTACTTTCTGAATTCTGATTAAATATTCATGAAATTTCACATTAAACAGGAAAATCGGGAAATTCATTTCTGTTGGAAGAGCAAAAAGTACTTCCCTACTATTCCCAAATCATAAATACACAATCCATTTTCTTTTTCATCACTAATATCAAAAAGTAATCAGCTCTTCTCCAAGTTCTCAGCTCTTCCATTCACATCATATATATATAAAAAGCAAATGTATGTCCGTCTGTTTGTCCCTGTTTATCTCAGAAACGGCTTGACTTAGAGATCTGAAACAAACAGCATTGTGTTTCTACGATGATGAAACCCTCAGGAAAACTATCCTCAGCTCTGTAAAGGCCCACGTTCAAACCCAGGAGCACAAAATACATTTCCATAAGAGATGAAAGGAAATGTATATCGTTGATGACGTTATCAATAACAACTTTTAACTTTGGTGGTACATTAGATAAGTTTGTTCCATCTTCAATTTCGATATTGACGGAAATGAAGATATATTTTTAAACTACATTAAGTTCCGTCATGGATGACGGGGACGTTTACTAGTAAATAATAGCCATGAACTAAATTACCTGGGACAGGATGTTCTCCAGGTATTGGTCTAACTTTAGGTTTGAATGGTATCATTTGAGAGAAGTCTGGCCTGGGAATCCCATTTGCTGCATCATCTTCTACGTCAAGAGCAGAAGACAGTGGGTGAAGGAATGAAGAAGATGCTGATGACTTAACAGATTTTGCCACATCATGGTATCCTATAGATCTGTAAAAAAATTAACAAGTAGAATTTGAAATTAAATGATTATTTATAAACCAATCCACTAAATACATTAACCAAAATAAGGAAAATTCCTCAAAGAATCTTACTTCAATTATGAAAAGTAATTTTTGCACATAAATCACAATATCTTCAATCAAATATATGGAAATGCTGCAGTCTGGCTTAGTTGAGTTAGTTCACTTTCTCAATGTTATCATAGAATACATTGATGTGGCCTACACATAGCCAATTTGAGTAATGTGTTCAACTTTGGTGAAAGTCATTCCAGGTTTGGTTCCTGGTGAAGGCTCACATGTGAAATTACCTAATCAGTCAAAACACTTTTAAAATTTCAATTATAATGATACATTGGGTGATGGCTTCATATGAAACAAATGTTGATGGAATAATTGCTTCTAATATTGATTTAGACAAGACTATTTTTTGATAATGTTTCCCCATATCTAAACAACAAGTCCAAACTTTGCATAGATGATAGCTGTCTTCAATTTCCAGGTGGTAAACATATTTACTTAATTAATAACTACAAACATGAAAGAAGTAAACTAGTGACAGGTTTCATGAAGTAGCTATAAAATAGTTCACCACTTAAAATGTGATCAAATGGATAGTTTGAATTACAAATTCAGTTTCATGTAAGAGGAACAAAGAGCTATGCAGGGTCATCTATGCTAAGAAGTTATATTGCCTAACATACAAACAAGACTACTGAATTACTTCTAGCAATGCCTTTTAGATGAAAATTAATGGTATTACTTGACTGGAATATATCCTGGATGAAAAAAGTAGAAAAATAATACAAACCACAGAAACATCACTGATAAATAAGATCACTGAAATGGATAGCTCACTTCCAGTAACTTAAGAATTGACGCTATTAAGTTAAAAAGCCATCTACATGATACATGACATCATCAACCCAGTGAAGAAACCCAAGGGCTTTGAGCTCCCAAGAATCTCAATCACATTCCAATGGAACACAGCATATGTGCCTCCACAGATAGGGTAAAGAGATAACCCAATTTATGACTGAGAAGTCAAAAATCATTGTCTGACACATTGTCGAGGAATCTATACTGTGAATATACCATTGCTGAAACCCAACCTACTTTCTCTATGCCATGTCTACAAGCATTCAATTGATAGCAACACTGGATATATGAATGTGATGTATGAAGTCTATTCAAAAATTCCAAGACTGATTTTTTTTATCTACAGTGAATATTTACAGTTTATTCTACATGATCTCCCTCAAAATACTCTCTCCCCCATTGTACACATTTTTCCAAGCATCGTTTTCACCGCAGGAAACATTGTAAAAAATATTTTTTGTAATCAGTGAAAGCTCCCATGTAGAATATACCTTTATAGCATCTATGGTCTCAAATCTCTTTTCTTTGAGTAGTCTCCTAGGTTTTGGGAACAGGAAGAAGTCAGTGGGGCCAAATAAGGTAAATAAGTCAGTTGGGGTCTAACTGACATCGAATTTCGGGCACAAAATTCACGGATCCAGAGGGCCAAATGCCATGGGGCATTGTCGTGATGGAGGAACCACGAGTTTTCCCTCCAAAGCTCAGGTTGCTTCTTCCTGATTTTTTCCCATGGAGATGCCTCTTTCCTCTGCTAGTTCTCAGACAGTCAGTCGTCAATTGGCTCGCTCAAAGGACCTCACCTGATTGATATGACCATCATCAGTTGATGCTGATGGCCCTCAACTTCGACAATCATCTTCAATTGAATCCCAATCATTGAAGCATGAATACCAATCAAAGCACTGACAACAACTCATTAAGTTTTTGCTAAAAAGAGTGCTCAACATTACTGTTGCGGTTTTGTTGAGTCTGAAACAAAATTTCACGCAACAGCACTGTTACTCAAGGTAGTTCATTTTTTAAATTTGCCACATGTGAAAAAACACTTTCAGACAAAACTGTTGTTAACTGGAAACTAAAAAGGTTATCAACAAACAGAAAATTGGAGGTTACTCAGGAGGGATCAAGGTTTCGAATGCTCTTTACCGGAATTAATTTGAATAACAAATTGCACTATTGATGGCGCAATTGAAACTGTCCTGGAACTTTTTGAGCAGATTAAGATTATATGATACATCTAAGTGTATTGTATAAGCCATATGCTAAATAAATAAATACTAAAATGGATGAGGACATGCTAATTGGCAAGAACCAACAACTGCTGCACATCAGCAGTTCTCCAATGGACACCAAGAGAATTGAATAGGCCAATGAAATAGTGACTTAGTCAAGTATTTAGGAGTAACATGGAAACAAGATACTCAAAATAGAGAGAACTGGGCAATACTTGAGGAGGCCTATATCCTACATTGGATTGAAAATTGCAGATGATGATGTTGATGATACATACACACACCTACATCTTGAAGGCTTCCAATCTTTAGATATTCTCCTTTATTTAGATATATTTTACATATTGAAATGAAAGAGCTAGAAAAGAATAAGTAGATAACCTGGTGTTACCTTTAATATTAATTATAACAATGATTATGATCATAAGTAACTCATTTATAGCTGAGTTTAAGATTTTTCATTTAAATCATTTATTTTTAGGGCTACCTATACTCCTGTAGAGGTGATAAATAAACAATAAAACAGAAGGAAATATGAATAAATGACAATAAAGTGGTACTTACTTGAGCTCTGCAGGTGTGCATGGATAGAGGTCTAAAAATTTGTATCGATCAACCAGTTGAGCTGTCTCTTTCCCTTCAAATTCCTTAATCTGGAAAACAAAAATGAATCGGAAAACGAATTAATGAAAAAATATAAACAAAATTATAATTACTAACATTTGTGCAATTAAACATTTGAATTCAATTTGTGCAATTCAAAACAAGAAATTCAATTTGTGCAATTGAACTGATAAGAAATCACCCAAATAATAAATAATGCTACATAGCAATTTAAGAACCCAATGCATTTTTGCCAATAAGCTACATTTGGTCCACCTTGATTTTGAAATTAGATCTGTAGCATCCTCATTGATAATAATAATTTCATCTTTGTTAATTATTCAAGACTGACCATTCTTACATTGAACCCTTTCATGGACACACAAAAACAGCAATGCACTAACCAGGATTTGAACCCAGGACCTCAGTGTTAAAAAGTTAGCACACAAACTACTACACCACTGTGGCCAGTAAATGATGAAGCAAATTGCCAACCATATTGTACATGGATGAATGAGTATGATTAAGCTGGAGAGCATCTAAAAGATTTTAATTTTGGGAAGCCTATCTATAAAATTATGAGATACAAGCTGAAGTATAGCATGAAGTAAATCAAACTCTTGTGCAAATTTATTCATTTGACCTCAATGTAGTTTTGTATCAATATTGTCCTATATTTAGCTAACCCACAGGGAAATTTACATTTCAGTGGAATTAAAGCTTGAACACAAAATTAGAATAGTTCCATCTACTTCTTAAAAATGGTTCACCTAGAATTTACATTGCAATTGAAAATTTCTTCATGAATGAACTAGCAATGCCACTGCTACATGATATCTGAGTTAACTGCAAAGTCTTGTCATGCAACTTAGAGATATCCACAATTAAAAGTCATTTGTAGAAATACTCAAAACACACACCTGCTCAAGCACTGAACTTCTCCTCTTTTCAACTTTGACAATACTCGCAAGGTCACCAATGTTGGACTCAAATTCCAAAAATCGGTTCCATATTTCACTGTAAAGAAATAAAAATTTTAGTAACACAAAAAAATCAGCATTTTTGCTAAGATATTTCAGTATAATTAATAATAATATAATATATATATTTGACCAAGGATTAAAGTTACTATGCCTGAAGAGGCAAGTACAAGATATAAGGCATGTCAAAAAAATGTAACAAAAGAGAATACAGAAACATACAGGGGTTGAGTATGAACAAAAGATACTCAATAAGATATTACAAAGATAAAAATTTCAGGACATTCACCATATTGTATAATGTTCACAAAAAGGGAAGCATTAGATAAAATCATTGATGCAGGCACACACAAGTACCATATTTTCTGGTAGATAACCCGCGTGTTATCTATACAAGAAATATAGAAAAATGATAAAAATAATAGTGCGTGATATACAATGGAAAATCTCATTTCATTGAATCTCTTGAATGTTGAACTCGGAAACGAATGACTAAACAACTCACGTTATATATTGCGGAAGTCACAGAGTATATACTCATGTAGTACTAGGGCAATTTTACTAAAACCAACATATTGTAAATGTTAACATAATCAAATAATTCCATTCAAAACACAAGAGTAATTATCATAAATATTACAGTAGTGAAAAAACATTCTCGTCAACATAATAACAATTTTGAAAGGTGCGTTATCAATGCATTTATCACAGAAGAAATTTTTGAAATGCGTGTTATCTATACATTATCACAGTGAAGAGATTTTTTAAATGCGTGTTATCTAGTAGGTGCGTATTATTTACCAGAAAATATGGTAATAACATGAGGTAAGGGATTCATTAGAGGGACAATGGACAGTTACAAATCAATATTTTATCACCAAAGATATTTTTGGTTTGACTCCAGATGATAAAAAATAATCCCATAAGAAATTAATGTCAATTTCTTTTCTATGGTTTGCAGCCTTTAAATAAAAAATTAATAAAATTAGAAATAATGGTCCTATGAAACTAAGAAATGTACCAAAAGAAGGAAAATTGAAAAATGATTCTTATTTTGGTTATGGAATATTGTCAAATATTCTAAATCATGAAAATTATGATACAATATATGAAACTTTTGTGAAATTTCTTGGTTGTAAACAACACATCTCCTTGGAAGCCAAGGTGATAGTTTATAAGCCCACTTCCTAGGCATTTCTAAAGGAATGCACAGGAAATTTATACCCATATAGAATCAACAGACTTTCTGAAGAGGAAGCAATTCTTTGTGATTCCAGCAATTAAAATGATAAAATATTGCAGGGACATACCTACCACCAACTAGAAGTATTTCTTTATCAGCAGGATTCTCTAAAAGAGACTTATATTGCTTTGTCAGGATCAAGGAAGCAAGGATATATTGAATTATTTATTCATAGAAAAGAAAAAAATATTTTTGGGAGCCTTTGGGAGATGTTTTACAAAGATAAGGAATACAATGGAAAGGTATTGAATAATTTTCAATAAAATTACATTAAGTTATTATTTAGGGATTTTGCTAATATTTATTGCTAATCCAGACCATAGATTTGTAAGAGAGCCAAAGAATAACTATGACTCCATACAGAAACTAAACTTTTATATTAAATGGCACACATAATGGCATGATATTACAGGATTGCTACTTCATAGTTCTTTCAAGGTATCTAATCCTAAAGAGAATTTTTGTAGTAGGACTTACACAGATTTCTCTGGCTCAAGATTTCCTGAGGATAGAACTCTTTCAAAAAGAACACGGGTGTTATTGTCCTCTGTAAAGAAGAGTTAGCTCATATTTATTACTGAATATATAGTAAGTGCATTTATAACTCTCACAAAAAAATTATGTAACATATGAATAAGAACAGACAAGTGACTGTAAAGAGGTGAAGTAAATGAATTAGAATTTTAAGTCTAAAAAATAAAGATCCATTCAGGAAACATTTACAAATATAAACAGAGATACATGCATTGAAGCATATTAATGTGAAAACAAAAATGAATCGGAAACGAATTAATGAAAAAATATAAACAAAATTATAATTACTAACATTTGTGCAATTAAACATTTGAATTCAATTTGTGCAATTCAAAACAAGAAATTCAATTTGTGCAATTGAACTGATAAGAAATCACCCAAATAATAAATAATGCTACATAGCAATTTAAGAACCCAATGCATTTTTGCCAATAAGCTACATTTGGTCCACCTTGATTTTGAAATTAGATCTGTAGCATCCTCATTGATAATAATAATTTCATCTTTGTTAATTATTCAAGACTGACCATTCTTACATTGAACCNACTTTGAATTATTTTTGATCCATAATTTTTTGGGCCGAATTTGCTGAATAATTTCATTAAATAAAAATAACTATAACCTGAATGGCAATGTATTTCAACACAAACTTATTAAGCAATTACAAACTATATTGATAGATATGAGGCTATTATTATACTTTGTCCATTTTCTGGGAAAACTACTGCTCAAAAAACCTTATAGGGAGGTAATTCGTTATTGTTGTCCCAAAGTCTGAATACGAAGGAATCCCAGAATATTATGATCTACAATTTTTGTCATCTAATAAACCAAGAGTGATGGAAATCCATTTCCATATATGTATTTTAATGATTGAAAGATAAAGACTAGCATTTTGGAAAATGGGATATTATGTATAACCTTGCCTACATCTTGCTAAAGTCAGATATTTCCCAAGGTGCAATGGTAGTATATTGGTAGCCAGCCAATATAATGCCATTAAGCCCTTAAAAACAGTAAATAACTAGTTCATAGTAAAACATCAAAATCGAGCCAAATTGAGCATAAAAATCCACTTACCATTAAGATGTGAAAGGTAATCAATGTAACAGAGGACATATTCGGGATCATTCCCAAATTTCTTCAGTCCTAATTCAAAAATACGGAATGCTATGTTTTTATCCTTACTACAGTAGTATTCCATGAGAGCTGCAGCAACAAATACATGGAACCTTGAACGAGTGTCTTCTCTTGCCCTTTTGAACACAGTTCTTGCTGATTTTATACCTTCAGCACGGCGAGCAAATTTCATATACTGAACATAGGCCTAAAACCAATAAAAAATGTGAATAATTTATGCAAATTTGTTTTATTAGAAATAAAAATTATAACATTTATTGTTATCTTTAACACTACCTAAAATATATGTTTAAGAGCAAGTTACAAAGAAGTCTTAATATTTACATCTGTTTCCTTGCTGATGAGATTCCATCATAATCAATAAGTATGTATAATGAAAAAAATAACCAAATAATACTATTTACCTTCAAAGGGTTTTTAAAAAATTTAAAAAGATAATCACTGATGTCATTAACTCGAAATGAGAAGTTAATTAAAAAGCTTGGAAACACTTGAAAAGAACTTATAAATTATAGAATTCTTGTTAAAAAATTATTCTCAATACATCATCAAAAATCTTAAGGGAAATAATCAGAATTCCAGAAATTATAACACAGAAGTTTTCATTGAATAAAAATAGAGATAACCCAAAGTTTTCTACACTTTAAGTACAATTATCGGCATAATCATGTTGGAAAAGTATGCTGTTAAAAAGTAGCTAGTATCAATAGTTTCATCATTCAGATGAGAAAGGAAATTAAATTGGCTGGAGAAACATTTGGAAAACTGGCAAAAAATATCATCAAATAAAACAAATACAGTGTATATATAAGAGCATATGGCTACACTTACCTGGAACAACTAGTTACAACAGGAGAGAAAAATATGATTAATGAAGTGAATTGGAGAATTAAACTCAGCTGGAGTGCTTTCAGAAGAAATCCCCATGTTTTGAAGTAAAGATTGCCAATGTTCTTTAAGAGAAAGGTCTTCAACCAATACATACTATCAGTGTTGACATATGGAATTGAAATGTGTGTGTTAAACACAACAATAACCCACCAAATTCAAATTATGCAAAGAAGTATGGCATGGTGTATGCTTGGAATCACAAGAAGAGACAGGAAATGCAACATCTGGGTGAGGATGATGACAGGAATAACAGACATCATAGATAAGGTAAGATCTCTGAAATGGAGGTGGGTAGGCCATGTTGCGAGATGAAACAACAACTGATGTCCATCAGCAGTCCTTAACTGGATACTAAGAGATGTGAAGAAGCCAAGAAGGAGACCAAAGGACCGATGGAACAGAGACATCAACATCGTTCTTGTAAACAAAAATATCAAAACTGAAACAACTGAAAGTAATAATGTTATAATCAATGAAAACAAATATGCATACAGAAAGGGTGTATTTATGAATGATAGAAAAAAATATACTCTGTGAATTTACTTGCTAGATAAAAACAACATTTCATGTAGATTAAAATCAAAAATTTGTGTAACTTTGAAAAGTAGACACACTCTGGATATGGGAGTAGAGAGTTATCTGTTGCCTGAAAAATGAGCTTATTAAGAAATATATACCACTTTTGAAAGTCAACACCATTTGTTTGCCAAGATTTTAGAAAAATGTATGACATGGCAAAATATGTCTCCTATTTATAACAGCTGTCACTTTGTATAGCATTCTGGAGAAACGGTAAGTCTATCAACTGTCTACTACTGACTGATTAAAATTTCATTCTGTTGTTAAAAGGTTGCATTTTTATGTACATGATGATTACTTTCCTTATCCATGAGTGTAAAGTTTCCTTCAACATGAGTGATAAGTTTTGATACAGAAGAGAAAATTATGCACAGTAGTAGTACTATGTATTTAAAAATAACTCTTTCTTATAAAGAGAATTAGAAATAATTATGAGAGGGTCTTATTTCATAAATGTGAACTGAAAAAGCCCTATTTTTGGAGTTGTAACGAAATTCGTAATATTTACAGTAAATTTTTAATCTAATGGAAGGCATTAGAAACATGAAACTTTTTATTCAAACACTTTTTATTAAGTAATTATAAGACACAAAGTTCTGCTTTAATCTTATGTTTATTTGCAGAGATATAAAGTGCCAAACTTTAAATTTTTTTCGTGCCACAATTTTTGGGCAGAGGTAACTTCACAATTATCCCGTTTTCTCGAGCCTTATATGCCTGCGATGAAAAACCAGATCTAAGTTTTTAGAAGGATAAAAGCATGTTCTTTCTTTTAAAAATAATTCGAAAAAGTTTCGAGATTGTCTTTTTTTGTAACTGTGAGCTGAATATACCTCAATTTTGGTTTTGTAACGAAATCTGCAACATTTGCACCCAATTTTTTAACTGACGGACGGCATCAATGAAATGAAACTTTTTATTCAAACACTTTGTATAGAGTAGTTATAAGTCACAAAGTTTCGTGTTTATTTTATGTTTATTTCAAAAGATATAAAATGCCAAACTTTGAATTATTTTTGATCCATAATTTTTTGGGCCGAATTTGCTTCAAATCTTCTTTGTGGAATTCGCATATCAAACTTTTCTTATTATTTCATGTAATAGAGCAACAAAAGTTATGTAAGAATACCAAGTTTTGTTTTCCTGAACGGAATACTGCCTTAGATAACGTGTCTCAAAGTTGATAAAAATCTATGTCTAACTGTAAAAGGCTGTGGTAGGGGGTCAAACAAATGACTATATCTCAGCAAATATTTCACTGATATATTGAACTTGCTAAATGTTAAGAAGTTGGAAAAGACAAAGAAGACAACAAAATGGAACCTGGAAAAACTAAAAAATGGAAACATAAGAACATTATTTGCTGCCAAAATGGACGAGAATATGGCTATTGAGGAAGACACAGATGTTGAAGTTAAAGGGAAAGCAAGAATACAGGAGACTACACAATGCGTTAATCAGGAAGGCGAGAAAGGACATAGAAATGTTCCTGCAAAACAGGTGCAAGGAAGGGTTGAGGCAGCTTATAAAACAGTGAAGTGTTTCTTTGAGAATAGGAGAATGATATGCAATGCCCTGTTAAATGAAAACAATAAAATGGTCTATGAACAAGAAGAAATAGCTGAGACATAGAGACTATACTTGGAAAAACTGTATGGAGAAGACAGACACACGATTAGGAATGACATGATCGAAGATGAGGGGTTCATAGACCAACAAAATATGGGCGACAGTATTCTGCAAGATGAATTTCATTATGCAGTTAGAACCATGAAGGACAGGAAGGCCACAGGCATTGACTTGCTTCCTGCTGAACTTTTCAAAGCATCTGGTGATGGCATGAAGAACACTTTATATCAGCTGGTGTGTACCATCTATGACACAGGGAAATTACCCGAAGATTTTTAAAAATGCGTCATTGTACCAATACCTAAAAAACCACAACAAAACGCTGTGAACAGTATCGCACACTTAGTCTTGTCTCCCACGCCTCCAAAATACTGGCAAAAATAATTTTGAAAAGAATAGAAGGGAAGATTGAGGATACACTCACTGAGGACCAATTTGGCTTCAGAAAGGGAAGAGGCAATCTTGGCATTAAGACTGATTATGGAAAAGGGAGCTCGGAAGAACCAGGATATCTTTGTTGCTTTCATAGATTTTGAGAAAGCTTTCGATCGGGTACAATAGCAGCAGTTGTTTCAGATACTGAGAGAGGCAGGAGTAAAGTACAAAGACCGCAGAATTATCTGGCATTTATACAAAGATGAAGTAGCTGTTATAAGATGCGGCCCACATTTGCAAGAGGCTTAAATAAGACAGGGAGTAAGACAGGGTTGTTCTTTGTCCCCGCCACTATTCAACGCATACGTACAACGAGCTATGGATGAAGCACGAGAAAGATGGGGAGAAAATGGCGGAATATGGGTGCAAGGTAAATAGAGTGATATGTTACGTTTTGCAGACGATGTGGCGATTTTGGCTGAAAGTGAAGAACGCCTATCATACATGCTAAGTGAGTTGGGGGCCATCCTCAGCACTGGATATAACTTTAACATCAATAGAGAAAAGACAAATATGCTTGTAATGAGCAGGAAAGGGATAGGAGCTGAACTTATGCTAGGTGGTCAAAGACTTGAAACAGTACAGGAGTTCCAAGTACCTTGGAAGCATAATCACATCAGATGGTTGAAGTGATAAAGTCTTATTAGTAGGATTAATCAGGCAAAGGCAGCTTTTAATAAAAAGAAAATGCTCTTCACATCCAACAATATCAACTTGTGTCTAAGAAAACGCCTCCTCAAGACCTTTGTATGGAGCATCTTACTTTATGGAAGCGAGACATGGACCCTTGGTCCGGATGGAAGAAAATGAATAGAGGCATTTGAGATGTGGTGCTACCGGAGAATCCTCAAGATATCGTGGGTAGATAAGGTTACCAACGAAGAAGTATTACAGAGAGCTGAAGAAGTGCCATGCCTGTGGAACACAATGAGAAGGAGACGAGACTCCTGGATAGGCCACATCCTAAAACGTGAAGGATTGCTTGCAACAATATTGGAAGGCTCAATAAGAGGCAACAATGCAAGAGGTACACCAAGAAAGAACTACATTGATCAGATTGTGGAGGATATGGGCTGCAATTCCTACTTAAGAGTTAAAGAGACCGGCGCAAGATCGGAAGGAGTGGAGACGGAAAACAACTGCTGCAAACCAATCTTCAGATTGATAACTGAAGAAGAAGAAATGTTCATAGAGGATATGATATGATGGTCGAGCAGGGCACTTCTCTAAAATTGGTCCACTTGACATGGAATGCCCCTAAGCAGAGATAGATGAAAATTTTGAAGACCAAATGTAAGAAAAAATGAGGAAAAAATTAACTAATATTAGGATAGAACCCTGTGCAAAATTTTCAGTAACTGACTCTTTACCACTACTCTATCTTGTGCGCTGAGCAGTACCCCAATGGTTAGCATCATAACCGTAGCGTATATTTGGTTGAAACTTTAAGTTTTTTTTCTGTGAAAACTATTGCCTGTAAAACCCTAGTTGGGGGGTATTTTGTCATTCTTGACTTGAAATATACCTAACTACCAAGTTTTATCATCCAAATCGCTGGGGACACTGTACACTCTCTTTGTGAGATATTAAAACTGAGCTGCAGTTCCTTTGAGTCACCAGCATGGTTGTCATTGATTCCATGGCTGATAAGGCAGCATAAATAAATATAATATGCAAATTAGTGTTGGTTAGAAATTAATAAACAATCTTACTAACATTAAACTGGGTTTTCTTTTATTCAGCTCTATGGAAAACCAAATCTTGTTGCAAATCTTGTCTAGCAAATCTTTCAAACTTTTGTCAACTCAGCTGTGGCCCAAAGGAACTGGTCCTATTCAAAGTTCATGCTCATGTTAATAAGGATATAAATAATTCTTACCAAAGTAGGATCAATATCTGGAATTTCCAAAAGCCTGCTGTAAATTTGATGAACCTTTTCATACTTCATCCTGCCTTCCTCAAAGTCAGCATAGGCAAAGTAAAGCAGCATGTTCTTCTTCAACAGAGATGCTGAGGCTCTCTCATAAATGGCACTGGCTTCATCACTAAACATTTTGGCAGCATTCACATCCTAAACAAAACTCAAACACATGATTTATTTTTGCAAGCATTACCAGCAACATCAAGCAAAAAACAGAAGCACTATATCACAGGCAGAAACAACTGGTATTTTACAAATTAATCATTATCTCCTTTTGCTCAGAACATTTGGAAGTCCTGTTGTTTATTGCTATTATCAAAATCAGCTTTATTTTTCATTGTTTTATGGTAATATAATGGCACAAAAGGATATTAATGAAAGGAGAGTCAGATTTGCTGATCTCAGCTGGAATTACTGGTGATTTATTCATTGATTTACATTTAAGGACTACAATTACGCGATAGGCCAAGTGGTAGTAATTCATTCCTTTTAGGATATATTGAGCAATAATTACTTTTGTTTCCTAATTTTTTAACTAATACAAGAATGACTACAGTTAAAAAATTGGAAAGTACAGTTGAATTACCCCATGTCCACGGTTGCAACAAAAGTAATCAAATTCTCTCAGGTATTTATTTTAAAATTTTTCAAAATGATGATGATTTGTAAAATTTTGAATCTACAACTTGTTAACTCAAAATTTAGTGATGGAAAAATGAAACAATTCTCTGTGTCACACAAAACAAAAAGCAAAGTATAAGTAATTGATCCTATTACACATTTCACTTAATTATATCTGTGAGATAAATAACTTAATATTTAAAAATTATCCATTTAATTTTTATTACACAATAAAAGACATCATCTTCACTAATACAATTAAAACCTACATATTTGCACAAATCTAAGACAATTTTTTTCCCTTCCACACTTCTGAAGAAAAATGGGTTTGTCTAACAATCTAAAGGAATATACTTGATGTCAGTTGGATTGCATAATCTTAATAGAAATTTACATTAGCCAGTGTACATAGTACAATTCTGTTTGAGTTGAAGCTTGATCAACATTATCTCAACTCACAAAATGTTTGTATGACTTGTTTGTATGATTTACTGAAATTGGATTGTAAAAAGTATTAACACTGCTGCGGTATGAACTACAACAATGTCAACACATTGGATTTTGAGCAACCCTACAAATAAATCTTAGTTTTCCCCCAATTAGAGAGGTCAAGTGTTGATAAACTGAATTCTTCAGTATTTAATTATTATTTACTACTCCTTATTACCTATTACTTATTTATTGATTGTAATCTAAATTTTTTTTCTCTTGTGGAGATCCAAAAGAAGGGGGTCATCTTAAAATCTCGATCATCTCAAATTCATGCAAATATAGTTCATAAAAAATACATACAGTACATACATATAAACAAAGTTTTTCAGTCATAAAATTTGAGCTATGAATATGAATTTTGTGTAAATGTATTTTAGTTCCCTGCTAAGATGTTTTCAACTTACCCCTTTTTCAGTGAGAAGCTTCGAGCTTTGTTCAAGGAACAACGCAGCCTCATACCAAATGTCTGGATGATGGCCCAAGCACAGAAGAGACTGCTCATATGCAAACATAACTCTGCGTGTGATCAATGTTGGGTCTTCAGTTCTTAATGGATTTGATTTCTCCCATGCAATGTATTTCTTCCACAAGTCCACCTGTTTTCATTGAAATAAAAGCGTGAAATCAGCAATTTATGAATAAATAGTTAAGAAATAATTTTGTTTCAACATGTAGATGTTTCGATAAACAAAGTTAATTGTTTAATAAATAAAAAACACTGCTTCCTCTATGAGGGAACTACCATATATACTCATGTATAGGTCAACCATTAAATACAAAATTTTAATTAAAAAAATCTAGAGTTGATCTATACTCGAGACAAGTAAAAGGGCGATCCAGAAAGTTCTATTCATTTTTAAATAAAAACCTTGCAAATCATCTTTAGATGGTGTTAGTTTTGTAATGCATGTACACTTGTATTTACTCCAAAAACAATTTTATTATTTAAAAAATATTATATTTTTTCATTTTAATTAAAAGTAATTTTCATTTCCTATGCATACCTCTGTGGGCTAAAATGACCATAAAAATAAGTAGGTGAATAGCCCTTTTACAATTAATAGACAGCATAAAATATGATTAAAGATTCTAATGGATCGTCAGGATGAAATTTATCAATTATACAAGTGCAAAAAAATGAGAGATCGAATCTGACTAACTTCATAGTATCTGAAGCTTGCAAAAACATAATCATAGTGTTTCCAAGTCATAATGTCTTATAACTTGACTTATACTATGTAAATTATTTTTAACTTAAGCAACTCAAAGATGATGTTAAAAATGTTAAATTATATCCCTTTTAGTCCTTACTACCTAAAAATGTACCTTTTTTAAAATTCCACACGTTATAATTAAAATTAATCCACTAGAAGTAGTTTTGGAGTATTTAATATTTAGAAAAATCTAGAGTTGACTTATACACAGGATACGTAAAAAAATGAAATTTTATGACAACATTTTTGGGGGCAAGCTATACACAAATGGACCTATACATGAGTATATATTGTAAGTATCTAATTTTTGCTAAGGCTACACCTGGTAAAATAAAAATAAAACAGAATAAGGATACTTTGAGAAGAAATGATAAAATTTTCTGGTATATTAATTGAAAATGTAAGGTATATGACCAGGAGCGAGTCTGCAAAGTCATCAGACACAAAACTGCTTGGAACCTCCAATATTAGCTACAAATAGATTAGGAGAAATTAGGCAACCTGGTAAGATGAGGAATGCAACACTAAAATTGTAATGAATGATAAGAATTTCACCCATTAATTCCAGCATGGCCACCTTTAAACCCTCACTTTAGCCTCAAAAACTTTAAGAAGTTTGACTCCTTCCTTTTTATCATCATATTCCCACATTTTACATTTTGGTCATCATAGCCTAGCAACCTGCTCTAATAATAATCTTATCATACACAATCACAAAAATGAAATGGAGAGCAAATCCTTCATGACACAAGGATAAATAATTCAATTTCCCATACTCTTATAGTAAAATGACCACCTTTCTGTTTCAAACGCCAGGTATGTACAATATTTATGGTACATGTTGGCCTTAAAGTATATCATTTTGATTAGAAAAAATTCAGCTGGACTGAAATTATTTGCGCCTCCCATGAACATATTTTGACAAATGAGCACCTGTTTCCCAACCCTTCCCCCCTTCTTTCCCTTCCTAGTAAACTCTTTAAACCCCTACCTTCCTCCTAAATTCCCACCATCAGTTATTGTATATAATGAAATCCCAAAATAAGAAATGTGCCAGATGATGCTAGCTCGCTAGCGAAATATGTCGCCAATGAAATAAATCTGTGGAAGTGTACTAGTGTTCTTTTTCATTTATTATGGCCTTCCACGAGGTAACGCCTTCGCACATCGAATTTATTCCAGTAGAATTATCTTATTAGAATTAAATCATTATGGAAAAACATATGGTCTACATATATATTAGATAAGTCAATGTGTATACCAAGAACCTTGCATACAAGATCAATTGATGAATGGCTACACAAGGTAAAATGTCATATCAGAAAATTAAGATATGTTGAAATTCAAAAACAAAGAAGATCCAGTCATCACTGCACCAAATTTAATTTGAAGTTGGGAAAGTAATAGAATACTTCATTCCAAGAGATTCTAGACTTATATTTTTAGTTTAGATAGGAGGAATAGCATATTTTAAAACTTTCATTCACATATCTATGGGATTGCATGATATTTGAACATCTAGAAAATCATGATCCACATGATATGTCTTTAATGGGCAGTTGAAAGTAATTGATAATTGTGTATATGTTTAACCCTTGGTATTCCTACACAATTTTATCTTAAAATTGCTTTTAATGAGCAATCAACAAGATCCTTATTGTTAGTATCCAAGATTAGAAGAGAAACAATAGAGAGTTTTAGCACTGCGTACACCATAGGTTCAACTACCATTATATTGAAAAGTCCATACAATCTACCGGGCACTGTAGATAAAGAGTTTCAGCATACCGTCAATCAACAACAACAACCCGAAGCCAGTGTGTGTTGAAATTCTTCCCTGTTGCCTTCACCACCTCTTCTTGTACCTCCCTCCATCCATTCTGATAGGGATTAGTCCCTATATTTTGCCCAAGCAAAATGATATCATCCCATTTGGAGAATCACAACCTTTCTTGTTTCGCCATATTGGACACTTTCCGTCGACGTGGGAACTCCAAAATTAAACATTGCCGTGAGACCGACCTGGACAACGTGGAATTTTGCGCATGCGCACTGAGACATTTAGAATATATGGGTTGACCGATAAGCCTCTGCTAAAACTCTCTAGTCTCTCATCTTGAAATATTGTTATTAAATACTCAAAGAAAATAAAAAAGAATATTTTCAGATGTATTGAATTGAAAACTACAAATATAATGAATGAAAAAGGCTTATGTGCCTTCCTCAACAGTTTAAACAGAAGGAATTTGTTTTAAAAACAACTAAGAAAGGGGACAATCAATTCCTATGAAAAAAACATTTTAAATCTATAAAAATAGTTATAAAAATGTTTATAATTAAGTTATTTCCATAATATGTTATTTATGTTTATAGAAATCAGCAGCAAAGTGTTAAGAGGAATTTAACCTGTTTTAACTCTTCAGCATGTCCAGTGGGAGGCACACTTGGATTGTTACGATTTAGTCCTCTAGTCACTGCTTCAAACTCTTTGGCAACCCTTCTTGCATTCATGTAGTCACGGCTCCGCTCAATGGCCATTTTTTCAGCAATTATAGTGTTGATACCTTGTTCAAAAGCCATGTAATCTTTCCAGAGCTGTTCTATATTCACCATAGGATTGACTACTCCACGTTGGTATACCTACAATAACAAAAAAAAATTGGTACAATTAGGAAGTAAACTAACACATTAGCTTTCCTTCGACTTATATGAGTACAAATTAAGCTACCGTTTCCCTTTCCAATAAATGTGTAAGTTTGAATATGAGTAATTAATTTAATACTGAATAAACCATCTATGTATTAATTATGGGAATTAAAACAGACTTTAGGCTGACAATCGAGACCATAATTAGCATACAAGGAAATTATGATAAGTAAGAAGTTTAAGTTACTTTTCTACATCTGATTCATGTTAAAACAAAAAATACACAAACAAGGTTACAAATTACAATTACAATATTGAATACATTCTATAAGATACAGTATATAGGCAGACCTTGTCTTTTGCCAAGGTTACTTTCATATGCTCCATATTTAAATATAAAAGAAACTTAAAAAATGAATTTTTGGAAATGATAGTACTCTGTAGTACAGGAAATGGTACTCAGCATTAATGGAATAACGATTTGCAAGATTATTTATTATTAAATTAATGAATGCAAACATCTTCACCTTACGAATGGCACTGATCTTCTGATTCTCTGCGTAAGATCCAACAGCTTCAACACTCTTCAGGAAATTCACATAATCATTCCAAAGAGAATAAGACTGAATATCCATCCCAATCTTATCCAGAGCAAAGTCATATGCTTGGGCCATCTTCTCCCTAAAGTATATCAAAGGAATTAGCAAATTAGCATATACATTAACTAAAGATTCCATGGATGCACATGATAATGGGGTGATATATTACTCTACATTTCATCATGTCTCTACATTTGGTTCACCATTCCTGAATTTCACCAGCCATAAATAAAAGATGTATTTGAAAGTTCCAAACCTTAAAGCTTTTAGAATAAACTGATAAAAATTTTTCCAAGAAAATTTATCTTATATTTCAGTTTTGTAAAATCTTAT
>KZ308893.1:201194-296448 GCA_000376725.2 Ladona fulva | reverse complement strand
TAAATCTATCAAGAAATGCATATCTATGAACTATGGCAGGAGCAACTCTGGAAAAGGGCATGAACTAAGGAATTTTATGGCACTTAAACCTACTGAAAGATATATTATGAAAGTATAGAAACTAAATAACACAATGAAAATTTCTAACAATCATGAATGAATGACATCATTATTTATTACTAAACCTAGACATGTTTGAATCACAGGTGACCACATATATCTTTAAAGAAGTACTTACTTGTAAGTTGGAAGGGCAGCTTTAGTCTCTTTTACATAGGAAAGGTATAATTTCCATAACTCTATGTTGAGAACCTTCATGAGGCATCGCTGAAACAGCTGGAAAGAGAGAGAAATCGATTAACCCAATGCAATATAGCAAATCCACTTTAAGAATAAATTACACAAAAATTAACAAATTTAAATTATAGATACAATAATGCGAAGTAGTGATAAAGTTATTTTAATATTATACTTGTCTACAACCGAAAGAAGGCTTGTTAGTTTCATTTGACTGAATCTTTTTCATATGAACCAACTGTCATTTATCAGCCAACTTTGGTACGAATTATCCTTCTCGTAAGAATGTTAGTCAACGCAGTCTTTTTGATCATTTAACAAACGACGGTAATACTTAAGCTTACGATGCCATAGTTTTTTCCTGGTTTAGCTGTCTTAAAAAATTGACATTTCCTGGTTTTTTACTATAAAGATATGGCAACAAAATCAAATGAAACTGAACTTAGAATACGATTCAAAGTTGGATTATTGCTACCGTTAGGTTCACATTGAGAAAAATTTTTATGAAAACTAATTTTCATGTCACAGCGGCTGATTCGCCACAGGTCATTTGGTTTAACGAAAAATTAAATATATTCTCATAACAACAATGCCCGACAGCTGACAGCCAGGAAAAGCTGGCTAAAGACATTTTTCCTGAAAAGCGACTAATTCGTGATGGTATGTTCACAAAAATATTTGTCTCCACAACGTCAAAACTAACAAAATGAGCATAAACTATAATCGGTCCTTTGACAGGTCAAATAGTATCAATTCGGTAATAGTTCGGCTTTCCCTTGTTCCTGTTAAAAAATCATGGCCCAAACTCCAATACTTAAACCAAAATTAATTTCCATTAAATGGACGTCTGAGATTACGATTTAATTCAATAAACTCCTTAGTGCATAAATCATACAATCGAAGAAAAAATACGGGTCAATAATTTCTCTATCATGATGTTTTTTAGTGGAAATAAGAATTTGTTCTTATGTCAACGACAAAGTCAAATAAACGTAGAAATCTTTGCTGTCCCTTTCGTTTATTATCAGATAGATACAATAAATCATGAACTAAGCTTAGTAGTCTTTATAGCGAAAAAATAACGTTTTGAAAGAGAACAATAATGGCGATATTATTATAGGAACAAATGTTAACTTTAATAGTAACGGACAACTATATATAAAGTAGAGAAAATAGGGGTAATTCAACTGAATTTTTCTCAAAACTATGGCATATGAACGTTTTACATGCAGCATAATAGCAGATAACGGGAAACTGACGAAAATAGTGAGCAAGATGCTACAATACGGTTCTTCAGATGCGTTTTCACATTAGACAAGATGGAGTGAGAAATTAATAAAAATATCTGTTGAGATTTGTAAATTAAAGACAATTATTTTAAAAAGTTACACAGATTAGGAATAAATTAAATAAAGGATAAGGAAGGGGAGATTTCCTACGGAATCCTTTTAATAAAAACCGAAGCGCTATCTAAGTATAGAATGACCAAAAAAATATGACAAAATTAATCTTGGTGAGCGATATTTGGTGAAACTCCATCTTCAAAATAACTTACAATGACCATATCTATACTTTTCCACAACAGTTTTAACCCAGCACGACCGAGTTTCGACGTATTCACGTCATCGTCAGGTGGTTCAGAAACTAAAATGATTTTTAACAAAACTCGGTCAGGTGGCTTAGAAACTAAAACTGAGTTTTAGTGGAATTTCCGTAAGTGGAAAAGTACAAATATGCAAGTATATAAAGTACTGCATGATATTTTGAAAAATATGACAGTTAAAAAACTTCTAAAGGCATAACCATCAGGTCAAGGGAAATCGGAGGTGATTTTTCGGTGGGTTCTTTTCAATGGGATTCGACCTGGTTATGGCCGCAACATGTTAATCGGATATTTCACCTACGGTAATTCTCACTTGTGAAAAATCAGTTTTCCTTAATTTTATCAGAGCATAAAACGTAAAACGTATATAAGTGGAATAGTCGAATCTTGGATAAGTCATTACAATCAGGTATTATTATCTTCCGCATTCATGTAATAGTTTTTTTTCGATGTAGACAGAATATGTCGTTGCTTAGATATAATACAGTTTTCCCTTGAACTGTGTATTTTTAGCAAGGAATGCTATTAATAAAGCTAATAAGATTCAATAAATCTTGTATTATAATTGGAGTGGTGTATTAATATATAATATGGTGTATTATAATTGGAGTTTTCCTCCCGACGGAGGATGAATACCCAACAAACATAATCCTGCCACACTGTTACGATTGCTTCAATAAGGGTTAGATTATCTAATTATGGTTAACAATTTATCATCGGGAAGCCACATTCGGCATCATATATATGAAGTCATCGATCACACACGAAGGCATATCGCCATACAGAATGGCGTCGTGTTTATATAACGCGATAACGCTCCAAAAATTCTGTTTAGGCAGAATTGCGAAAAAGATAATCAGGAATTACGGAAATGCAAGGTTTGGTTCCAATTATAGTGAAATGTATCAAAATGAATTTTCCTATATAGATAAACAGACGTCAAATTACTTTATGGAGGAAAGATCTAATGAGAAAAATTATAAGAAAAAAAGTATAAATAAAAATAAAATTGTAACGTAATTCCGTAATAAAACCAATGGTTGCCTAAGTCTCAGGGGTCGCAGTTGGTAGTTTTGTTTGGGCCGCAAAAATCAACTATAAAACTGTGAAATGAAATAGAATGTCAGAATGACGAAAAATCAAAATAAACAAGACAATTTTAAAAAATTTAACTTTAATACAAATTATGCTGATGATTTTGAGATTATACGGATGGAGAAGTTGAAGAAGACTTATTTGTCACGGGATAAGATGTAAGAGTTGTTTTGTATGAAGTCAAACTACTCTTCAAGATACTAATTATGTTTGTTCTTTGGATTGGCATCCACTTATGTTTCTACGATAACCTAAAGAAGTATTAATATTTTTTTATTAATTTGGCGCAATTTATTTTTCTAAGGGTTATTAGCAAGAAAGCAAGTCAATTTTGCTATTTTTAACCGCAAAAGAGAAAAACATGCGAGAGATGCAGTCGCGATAAAGGAGGCCTGCTTGTAGATCAACACAAAAGGAAAACGAATTTATTTACAGAATAAGTCTTGGCGGAATAGTCTACTTTGTAATTGGATATGCTGGAATCGGAAAAGAATGTCATAAAAATTCATGAATTCCATAAAATTTCTTTTCTAATTTTTAATACTATTACTTTAGAAATTCCAACGTATTCTGCAAGAATGCAAACGAACTTCATGTGATCTGGACGCAATACCGAATGATTTAGCACATTTACTACCATAAAACATTCACAGCCTTATTATTCACGTGGCAAAGGTCAGGTGTGCAAATTCGCTTGGAATTCATGGTATAGAAGGAGGAATTGTCGATATATTTTGATCTTCAAACGGACAAATAGAGAAACCAGGGAAATTATACATGCATGATGGTTGTTTTTGTGCTGTAAAACATTACGTAATAACTAGTTTCTTACGAGTTCAGGGTGAGGTTAAAAATCCATGCAGATTGTCTTGAAGAAGTTGCCTCAAACCCGTTGATGAGCAATAAATATTGAGGCGCCCTGAGGGCCATACATTGCGTAAACAATTTTAAACGCTGTTAACCTAAGTGAAAAGAAATATTGAGAAGGGAAAGCTTTCATTCATAGTAAGTTTACTGAGTTACTAAACTAAACTTGAAATTTTTAGAGAGAAAGTTAGGTATACAAGTTATACGAAAGTTAAGAAGATTGTGTGAAAATGAAAGAAGTACAAGGATAACGGCTTGATGATTGCTATCGAAAAATAAGTGAATTCATAAATAAAACAAATTTAAAAAACAATTTAAAGATATTTCCAACCATTCTGGCGATTTAACGAAACTTTTTCTTACGAAATTGATGGTGTTCCAGCAACTTCACGTAAATTCTTACCAGAAATAATAAGTAAGGTCGGCAGTCGATTAAACGTTGATATTAAAAACGAATCTACTCACAACTTTCGCCCCCTACAACCGAATTCAAATGCAGCCATTGCGGAAACATCGGTACAGTCTCGTAAATCGAAACGTCAAAAAGAAAGATTGCTGACGAAATGGACAAATAATAGAGGAATCTTATGAAGCAGTCAAAAAAGGCATTGGCCGAGGGCACTGATATCCGGGAGCCATATTAATTCCAAATCATGTATTCTGTCCGTAAAGGGAATGAAATATAATTAATCAAACGGTAACATCTTTTATATGTTAAGAAAAATTCACGGAGGAAGCCGTCGCTTTGTGGAATCTTGATGACATCAAGAGGAATTATTGAATAAAACAAGGTTTTGAACAACAAAGGAAAATTACGTTTACTAATCCACAAAATAACTTGTTGGCGAGTAGTTTCGGCTATTGATAGCCATCTTTGAGCAAAGGAAAAAGGAAGGAAGGAGACTTTTATTCGGAGGGGAGCGGTGGATTGGGAGGAGGGGGAATCTGTAAACTTTGTTGCAACCCCTACGCTTTTCAATTACAGTTTCTCCGTCCAACCACTCCCCTCCTTTCCCTTGATATCCAGAGTACTGAACTTTTTTAGGCTAAGTGGGCTCTTTAAAAAACTTTGAACACGTCCCCGAAACAGAGATCGTAAATTCATCTATACTTGAAAAGGCATGAATAACCTTTCTACACCATTTCATCTTTTAAAATACTAATTTTAATCATATGTCCTACCTTAAAACTAAGTTAGCACTAACCGCCTCTAACGCGATTATGTGGTCACTAAGATACAATAGAGAGGTTTCAACCTAATCAAGTAAATGGTGCAATATGTCCTAAGCTGTCGACGCACCTTAAACATTAAACAACAACAACTAGCCGAAACTGGTCGCCAATAATTTTTCTTTGTTGTTCAAAACCGTGTTTTATTCATCAATTCCTCGTTAAGACATTTGTAAAAGGTAAACACTGCCAAAGCAAAAAATATCGAAATTGTACTGCGTAATGGTAATGTTCTCTCCAAAACGTCTCTCCGTAAACCCAATTCGGTCGTTGTCCATTCGTCGCTTCATCGAGGGCGAAACATGGAGAGAAAGGTTTCTCAATCGCCGATGTAAATCTATACACCTTAAGGGGTAATTTCGAAAATAACAAAGAGAATTGGAAAGAAAACATTCCACAGCACATTAGGTACGGATTAGGGCCCATTTTCTGTCCCTAGCCATAACGCGGTCAAGAGGAATTCTTCTGCGTGCCATTGTACTTTACTCCAACTCTGACTCACCTGTGAGGAAGCTCTCGCCAAATAGAAGATTATTTAACGCAGCAAGAGACGCGAAGAACGATTATAACTCATAACTTCGGATACGTTGAGGAAGGATTCTAAAAGGAAAAGGAGCCAATTGTAGTTCTTACTTGCTTGGACTTATGAAAGTTGTTATTTCCTTAATTGAAAAGTCTTACTAACAATTCCTTTTGTTTTCCTGCAAATTAATTAACCTTGATACAAAAAATATTCGTGGTGTTACGAAACAATTTCATTTTTTTTGTACGTCTAAGTTTATATTCATTAACCCCAAATACTGTATTACCGGAAATTTGGATAAAACGGTGAAGTCAGACACTAACATATCACGATAACATTACACGAATTAGGATAATTAAGATTTAATTTTTAAAATTTCTCAATAATAATTAAGTATTTGGACCGTTAAATTTGGTTTTCGATGGGGTAAAAACACTGAAGATGCTCTATCAAAGTTTCACAACAATATACAGTAAAACCTGTTTAAAACGCTCCCGCTTAAGACGTTGTCCCACTTAATACGCAATTTCCTCTTGATCCCAGTCCCTTCCATATGAAACACGTGGTAAAATTACCACTGAATACTTTCAGATAACCTCTTACAATGTGGACATTTCCCGTCGATCGTGCGCCTCATTTGATAGACTAAATTTGTTTGCATTATCAGTATCAGTCTTCCACTCTCCTCTTCTGCTTCGTCTTGTTTCTTATGAAGGAGCTCCTTTTGACTCTCTTGATTTAAATATCTAATTTTGTAAGAAGGAAAAGATGTCGTAAAACAGAACATCTCTATCCCACTGCCGGAGTCGATTCTAGCGATAAAAATTCGCCTGACGGTGTTTTCTTTCGTCGCACCCACAAGTTAAAATCATATCGAGTAAGTTTTTGGTGGGTTGCTGAGTGTATTCTGGAAGAGATCTCTCTAACGCCTCAAACCGCTGCTGTTAAACAATTAATTGTTTTTCCCCAATAGATAGAAATTGCTTCGTTGAAGAGTAATAATGACCAAACTGAAGAAGCAAAGGAAGATGCTCTCTTTGTCCGAAAATACGGCCATTCTTCAAAATTATGACGAAAAGAAATCAAATCTGCAACACATAACATATACGCAACAATAGTTCGCGGATTCTTTATATGTTCTTTATTAGTAGTGGCAAATAAAGTAAACTCCTTCCTTTTAAAGATTTAAAGAGCTTCTTTAAATTTTAAAGAGCCAAAAAACTTCTTTTTGTTAACCAACGTCTAAGACAAAAAAAAAATCACACCCAGGTTATAACGCTCTCTTATAACGTGGTTTTTTTTCTCTTGGTCACCTGAAAAGCGTCTTTGGCGGTAATAAGTGGCTGACTCATTTATCGATGTCACTGAAGTATTTGACTGCGCTGATCAGAATTCATCACTGAGAATGCTAACATATGCCGACATCTGTGGCGTTGCGAATGAACGGAAGTTATCTTTCCAGAAGAGCCAAATTTGTCTAAATACAAAATTTTAATGGTAGTATAGTATTGTTTAAAGTGCTTCGACGGCTGAGGTCATTCCGCATCCGTTGCACTCCCACCGGGAATCGAACGCGGGAACGCTTTCACCAAAATTTCGTTCTTGTCATTGCGCTTCCATAAATTCTGGCGTTACTCAAGCTTCACTACTTCAACCAACATTATTATCAACATGTGTCTTTAACTTATGTAGCGGCATATTTAAAGGAAATCAAACCTCATTTGCATATGACACAGAACTATTCTATGCCTACTTACGTAAAAATTCTCAGACATTTAATAAAAAGTGATCTATATAGATCGCATAAAACTTAACTTATTGACAAAAAAATCATCTGTGATTAATTAAAAGAGACGCTAAAGGCGCTCGCCTTTGGTGAAAGCGTTCAATTCCCGGTGGGAGCCCAATTTTCCCAAATGAATATCGGCGGCTGGAAGGGCAACAAAACGGCCTCAACTGTTAAATTCCATTCAAAACTTCGATTTCTGTTTTTCATGTGGATTTGTCATAATTATTATACGAATGTAAATTATAGCAGATAATTTGATGAAGTATCTGGAACTTGGAAGTGATAACTACACCGGTTGGAGGTAACTCATAATAAGCGGAAATCTGACATTTATAATTATTTATAAAGTTATTTATAAAGACATTTATTTCCTATATCTGTAATGTGTTCCTTGTATTTTATAGATAGATACATGAATAGAATATAGAATTTGCAGGGGTCTATGCATAGAATTTCAAAATATAGGAAACTGCTCAAAAATGTTTATAAGAATAATACTTCGTAAGCCGAACACACTGTCTATAATTCTAAAGTTAAGAAATGTTGTCCTTTGGTCACATATTTATTTATAAAAAGTTAAATTTACTGTACATCGGAGGGGGAAGCAAAGAATTGAAAACAAAACGAAGGTTGAAACAATATGACAAACGAATGTTTAATAAAAAAATTAGTATTTATATTCTAAAGCTCCTTCCACTATGATTTGATAGAAATAAATTCAGAACATGATTTATTGAGAAAACTGATGTCTCCTCTTCTAGGATAACGTCGATAAATGTTATGAAGAAAACAGTAATTATTGTTGATTAAAATAAAATGTCAGAAATAAGAAATTTGGTGAAAGGGTACATCTAAAAGTATTTTGATATTTAGCAAAGGAAATAATTTTAAGTAAGCCTTTATTTTCATCCAAAAAGATGAACTGTCCGTGCCCTACACCTTTGAGTCCTCTCTCAGAATAATTTAAATCTATATACTTCATCGTTCTAATCTTACGTTTGACGAAATACATTTATTATTTAAACAACTTTAGCGCACTTGGTGCCGTAAAGTCTACTTCTGTCCTTTTACCGTTACATTCAAGTATTTCTTACCATTTCAGTGTCCAATAAAATGATTCATCATAAATTGTAAATTTAATGAATTAATAGTTTGCGTTTTTTACTATTATGCGCGGAAATTTACGATATGATTTTTAATTGAATTTTATTTACAGACATTAACAGTGTTTTCCTATTTTAGCGGATTTCTTTTAAAAAATTTTCAGTCAGTCGTCGGAAATCGGCGTCAGAAACCAAGAAAAGGAAATTCCAGGAAGAAAATAAAAGATTTAAGATGTGAATAAGAGCAAGATTTCTCATTTATTGATGACAGAAAACCAATGTTACTTTATTGCAATACATCTCTTTCTGACAAACAAAGCCAGTAACATACGAAATACGAAAAAAATCATTCACAATCAAAACGAAAAATAAAACATTCACAATTTTCAGCTGGATTCACAAAAAAATCAAATTTCGGGAGTTTATCATTTAAAGTTAGAAATTCGTAATCAGTAGACACTCCAGTATATACAAAGATATAGTGTAGATATAGATGGTGCGACTGAAGCCATTTTCTTAACGGAATATTGCTCGTGTTGAGCATCCATTTTGATAAGAAAAATTCATTGAGTGCAATATATGGTAAGCAGTTGAGCTTTAAATGAAAAAAAATTCAAATCACACATTAATATCTCAAATTGCCGTTTTATTTCCCACAATAGAACGACGTATTGCTAAAATTAGTTTAAAAAGTTGTCTAGCTATCAATTTGGTTCTAATTGAATATACAGATACTCAAGATAATTCACATCCGCATATATGGTTATGTTTCTAAACAAATATTTAGTAAAGAGAAATTGTTAGCTTTAAATAGAATCAAAAGTTTAATTTCGAAGTGTTTATATTACGAACGAACTTGATATGTTACTGAAAAGATACCATGTACATATATACTACTTTGCTAGCGTAGCAACTGATTTAACACCCTTGACACCCATTCCAAACTCAAGTTCCCCTGGATATTCATTAGATTTGGATTTATATCCTCCAAGCCGCCAGTTGCGTATGGCAGGGGTTGTATTACCTTACCTAATCTACCCTATTATATTCTCTGATGCTATTCGGGAAGAACGACCAAAAGTAACTCTGTTAGCGATTATTTCCTTGTAACGCTTGGTCGTCGCATCTCAAAGATCGCGCTCACTGTTTACCGGAATGACAATACCCTTTACTTCACCTAAAAATTCTTCGAGCTGCACGTAAACCAGTGCCCCCAACATTATTTTGCCAATCGTACTCTTTGTACAGAATAATTTCCCCACCGCCCACCGAGGTCCCAATAACTTAATTCAGCGCTGGAATAAAAGTAATGTGTGGAAGTAATCGCAAAAAAAGGATTTATAAGATTTATGATATTCATTGACAGACCAGATTTAATTAAATACAGCAAAACATGTATTGGTGTCTTCGTAAAGTACATAAAAAAAATAAGAATGGAATTTTAAGAAATTTCTTCTAAGAATATATTCGAGAATTTTGCACATATTAACACCTTCATCGCTTTATTTAAAATCATCAATCTTCGGCGACAATTTCCTACGAGAAACATTCTGGTCGTCGTCCTTCGTAACTAATTTAAATTTCCTTGCTTATGGATTATCACTTTAATTGAGGCCTCCACTGTCTATTTCATCAAATTGGAATCACTCACTGCCTGACTTAAAGGGCGGTAGGGAAGAAACTGGCGACGGCGTCTACGCCGTGCTGTCAGAGTTTGTGTTCTGGATACTCGAGTTTGGAATCTAATAAAAATTAAACTAGGGATTCCAGGGGAAAAAATACAACAAATTTTAACCTGCTTCATACTGCGTCTAACAATTCCACACTACACTTTGCGAACTATTCAGCCAGTTATTTCGCGCTATAATACGGAGTGTTCACTTTGAAATTTTATTTCCCGAAAAGTATTCATCCAATCGAAACACAATTTTGATAAAATATTAGAATATTTTTAATGTCTGAATTAAGAAGTTTCAGATAATTTCTGTTACACGATAATATTGTGACATCGATTTTGTAAAACAACTTTTTCTTTGTACTGGGTGAACGTAAAAATGCAAAAATAAATGTTCGAAGTAAGGCCTCCATTACCCCGGCGGACGCCAACAGGTGGTTCGCGAAGAAATTTTATAATTTATNTGCGTTTATTCGGCTCTTTCGTTGTATTCTGGATCCTCTTCATGTCTTCCTCATCTGGTAGATGAGCAACAAAATGAATTTTTAGATAAGAAAATAGAACTTCTTTGATAATTATTTTTTTTTAATGTATACAATTTCAAAAACTTCAAATTAGTGGCCCGCGGGACTGAAAATTGTGGGTTTCATGGTCTGTGAGGACCGAAAGATTGGCAACCGATGCATTAAACAACGCGGAAAAACTTATTTGCTTTACCGGAGATAAAATAGAAAACAAATAACAACTAAAATGTTAGCAATATATGGTTGAATGCCGGAGAAAACATGTTAAAATTAAAATTTTTATTTGTTTTCTTTGGATCTCTAGTTCAGCTTTTATTAAACTCTTAGTTCAGCTTTTATTAAACAAACTTGGGTACCTACAGTAAAAAAAATCCGACGGTAGGTGTTTATATGCGGAAATAAGTTGAGAGCGAGGAGCGCCTGATGTTAATCAGGCGCTCCTCGGGGTAGCGTGAGAGAACCATAGCTTATTATGAGCAAATACTGCATGATACATTTTTTTTAATCAAAATATTTTTCTACATGTAGAACTGAATTCCAGCTGTTTTTACATGTAGTGAGTTATAAATTTTGATGGTGTGGACACCTTTTGCCACTGGCGGATTAAAGGGTAAATAGGAGTAAAATATGTATAAATTCTAATAAAATGTTCTTATAAATGTGAATTAACATACTTTGAAATTCTGGCCAATAGTGAATCTCCCAAATGCCAAGCAATAAATAAACCATATCATTCTTTGAAATTTTCCTGAAATCACGGATGACAGCATCAGACCACCGATTCTACTATTCTAGTCGCAGAATTTACTCTACGTCTGATTCTAAATTAAAAATAACAATTTCGCTCTTCGATTATTTAATAATTTCGTCAAAAAGCGAAAGCCAATTTTCAGAATATCGAGGTTCATGTATCTCTTCAATGGACATTCAGAAAATTCCTAGAATAGTTGATACATAATACATGATAATAGTACATACTTCATCGTAACAATAATTATATATCAATGCCACGTGGTATAGTTGCAATTTGGTGTAATATAACGGATACAATAAATAAAATTTACGCTTTTACGGGAAAAAATAAGTACCACAGGATACATGAGTACATAAATTGCTACAGACGATTTTCAACCAACGTTTTCACCACAGAGTTCGCCCAACGCTATATTTTATACGAATTCTTTTACAACCAAACCTCTATTTCCAGATTTTAGTTTTGCCACATTTTAAGTATTCACTGCCACATTGCCAGTATTTTTCAACATTTTAAGACGAAAGTAATTTTATTAAAAAATACCTTGGTTACGAAACGATTTTGCTGAAAGCTTCACATAGCATTTTACAGCAATCATTTTCGCTACATATTTTTTTTACTTTTGCTTCCAACTAATTCTATAATCTATTCTAACTTAAGTACTTTCAGTTGTTAAATCGAGCAGCCTATTTCCTTACAGCGATACTCGTTACGAATGCTGCAAACTTTACATTAAAACGTTGATTATAAAATAACTAAAATAAATAAAATTCATACATGATATGAAAGAACTTTTGATTTATCAAAATTAGAGCTCCAATAATATCACAGAGGGAAATATATGCAATTGTCAAAACCTGTAGATAAGCAACTTCAATTTTAATAATCTAAATTCATATACACGAAGATACTTTGAGTTACTCTACATAAAAAGGAATCCAATTAGGTTGGAGAGTCGAATAGAAATTAAATACTTGCTCCTACCTTATGTTTAGTTCAATTTTCCGAATTTACCTTTCAATAAGCGGGCAATTTCTCCTGAGACGAGCGCTCTTAAGAATTGTGCGTCGCAATTTGACTCCATACACATGCGAGGTGAAGCGGTTTGTTTACTAGAATACAATTTTCGGATTACTAGTGGCAATCACAAAAATGTTGCATGTAAAGATTTCTAAAACACTAACAAGCGAATAAGGATGTAAATGTACTGTCGGCTATTTAAACATAATATAAGTATAAAAATGATATTTAAGATAAATATTAATTTTCTAAAATTCTTATTTCGGTAAAAAATGTTCTCATCTCATTTTCATCGTTCGCAGTGAAATTCAATAGCCAATCAATAAAAGTTTCTCCTTTTTTACCTTCTTTTTTATCGGTAAAATCGGACGCTTTCCTTTTTGACCATTGTTCCCTCTGTTTTGCAACGTTCTCTTTTCACATTTCCACGCTTTTTTCCGTCTTTTACTCCAATTTATTTCGTATTTTGGTGGACCTTAACATGCTGCATCTTGAGTTTCCTTTTCGTTGTTCTTCTGCTGCGAAGATTATTTCGCGAAACTATACTACCCCTTTTTATAATTAATTTCTAATAGATCTGATGAAATAACAAGCAAAGACAGCGATTATTTTCTTTGGTCCGGAGCATTTCGCATCCAAACTAATAAAAAAAATCGAATTTTGCTTAGGTTTTATTCGAACTTTCTAGGACTAATTGTAAGATAAAGTAATTTTGAAACACAAACTTCTAAATAACGGACCTGGCGACGAGAAAACGTGGTTCTTTACCTTCCTGTCCCTTGCATTCATCTGTATTTACTACCTGTTAATCGTGAGCACAATTTCTACAATTTGCGTGTACTCACTCATCCGTCCGCTGTGGGGACATATAAATCAATTGAGAACTGTCAAGTGGTACACACTTATTTCCTTTTTGTGGGATTACATTACATTTATCGCACCTTATTGTTTGCTTTTGTGTGCAATAATGTCGTTGTCCAAGCCAAGTTTTTATAAATCTTTAACCTTGGCCGAAAAGATAGGTGATGGAGGAAGTTATGAAGGGACTAAAGAACTTAAGGAGCTAAGGACTTTTGAATTCCCCCTAACACGTTATCAACAAACATTTTGGACAGTGAAAGATAGTGAAAAGGATCGAAAGTGCCGGACAGCCCAGACGTCGAAAACGTCAAAGTGGTTTTAAGGAGTGCAGGACTAAAAATTCCGGTGAGGTGTACTCTGAATGTGCCTCAGAATTAGAGAAAACGAATTCCAAGCCAGCACAGGGTGACTGGATGGCTTCAATGAGCGGAACAAAATTTCTTATGAATCTATTTGTAGTGAGAATGGTGCCGTTGCTCAGCGTGATGCCGAAAAGTGGAGAAAAGACATGGAAGAAGTGATTCAGGACATGGAGCCAAAGCACATTCCCAACATGGATGACATGAGACTTTTTTATAAATGTACCTCAGACAAAACCCTTGCATTTAAAAATGAAAAATGTAATGGAGGCAAGCTGAGCAAAGAAAGAGTTACACTGCTGGTTGTAGCCAATACGGATGGGTCGAAAATGCTGGAAAAACCTTGTCAACGGTTGAAAAATCAGCTAATCCCAATTGTTTTAAATAATTTAAATCTATGCCAGAGGAGTTTGTATCCAGCTAAAAAGCTCGGATGACATGAGAAGTTTCGAAAAATGGTACTTTACAATCGAAAAAACTTAGGCAAAAAACAAAACCGGAAGATCATTCTCTTTACTGAAAACTGTACAGCTCACAACATTTCGCTAATGGAAAATGTCAAGATTATATTTTCCCGACCAATATGACAAACTGTAGAGCCTATTAACCAAAATATATTAATAAACATTGATTCCACAGGGTTTATTGTATAAGAAATTTCTTACTGGAGAGTTTAGGGATCTTAAAGTTAAACTTTCTTCAATCTTCTCGAATTAACCCTACAATAGATGGCTGGTTGGAAGTCGTTGCTGATCCCAACATTTCGAAGAGATGGATTAGAAATAATCGAGACGTAAAACAAAAGGGGTAGGGAATATAAACAAAGATATATGTACAAGTATATACAGCAGGGAAGCCTTCGATGAAAGAATTGAATCCAGATTGCCTGGTGAGAAACGAAAGTTCCACTGTACGTGAATCGTCGCTGTATCAAAAATAGCTATAAAGCCAAAAATGTTTAGAAAAATATTGAATAAATGTAATAAAAATAACAAGGTTTCAATCTATTCACAAATTACTTTGCGTAAATGCAACATCATTTTCTGTACTATTACTTTTTTCTATCAATTCGACAACAGCTTCAAAAGCTGTCCGATAGTATTCTTTTGGGAAAATTGGCACTTCGTGAACTTTGAGGTAGAGTTTGAACTATTTGGGATTCGGTGCCTGGAAACGTGTCGTCTGCATTTCTCAGAAAGAGCTCCCAGATAGCCAAGTGGGTAACGCGTTCGACTTTGGTGAAAGCGGTCCCGGGTTCGATTCCTGGTGGGGTATCACGTACGAAATGACCCTGTCTGGGCTGGGACTGTGATGAGCTGTCGAAGCACTTTTAACAATAAGTTAAGCTTCTCAGAAAGTTCAGCGCTCTGCACATTCTTATTTTAAAGCCCTGAAATAGATCTTTCGCTTGGTATAGGATTCAATTCCGTTTTAAAATTTTATTGCGATTTTTGTGTAAATTAATTTTTCAAATTGAATTTTATCGATAAACGACCACCTCAAAGTTCAAGCAAGAAATGTACATCATAACAATTAATACTGAATTGAGTAAAAGTAAAAACGGAACTTGGGCGGAATTTGTTATTTAAAAACAAATAATTAAACAGTTATAGATGACTCCCCTGGGAGGAGTCACGCCTACCAAAGGTAGCTCCTACCCACCCGGTAAGTATAACTTCCCTCGTGCAACTGTGGCTTGAGTAGGAAAATTTAGATTAGAACCCCGCAAGCCGCCAGTGGCGTATGGCAGGGGTGTATACCTTACCTAATCTACCTATTAGATTCTCTGATGCTATGCGGAAAGAACAAACAGCAGTAACTGTTATAGCTATTCTTGTAACGCTTTGCCGACGCCTTTCGGAGATTGCGCTCGTTGTTCAAAATTTTTACGTGTTCTCCATTAACCTTCGCTAAATCAGCTACGTCGCGTCGTTTAAATGGTGTAAATATGTTGTTAAATAGCAACTGTTTTACTAGCCTTAACATACTTTTCCCTAAGTTTCTGACAAGGTAATGGAAGGGATAGATTATTGTGATCGGGTAGTTTCTACTCATTAGTCGCTAACCTTACGGACCACCTAGCTTACAATTTTGAACCCCTCGGGCCACTAATATCAAGTTTTTCTTTAAGGCAAAAACATCTACAAAAATATGAATAACATAAGTACCATTTTAGTAACACAAAAGTCATGTTTTCGCTCGTCTAGCTTGGGTTGGCGATGCGAAGAATTTTCAAAATATAATAAAACTGTAAGCAAACAAAAATTTACAATTTATGCCAAAATTTCATCACGGACTCATCCGATTGGCTAACGCTGGTCTAGAACGTAGACGAAACTGGTCGTAATAAATATTTAGTGTGTAGAAATTATCAGATTGTTTTTTTCCAGGGTAAAATAAATTTAAGATTATATGTAATTTTAAAATATCTAAGATTTTTCCTTCACATTCAGTTACTATAATTTCGATGATTTTGATCATCGTTTTACTAAAGAAAACGTTAAATTAATTCCATAAAATGAGACTTTTCGAAAAGCACAGCAATAATTCACTGGATTGGTTGGTAATACTGCTTTTAAATTGATAGCCTTCCTTCTCGACTGGGATAACAACTTAGAGCCCTTGAATAAATACAAACTGAACTAAGCGGTAACTAACTACGGCTACCTTCACTTTCCATTCGCTGATGTTGGGAGTGGTTCTTAAGTTTTATCGCAAACCTTATATAAGAAATATGCTTTGGTGATTCGTATTAAGTAACTCAATCCTAAGAAAATCCCGTATTAATTAATAAAGCAATGCGGCAACAATAATTTAAGGGATCTATTCGCATGATTAGCTGAACCTGATATATAATGTATACCTGAGGTTACGAACGAACTATTACGAACTGTTTAAATAACATTTTGTCGTAGTCTGTAGTAATGTGTAATGACAAAGGAAAATTAAATAATCTAATTTTAATTCACGCTTCCAGTCAGATCCTACGCAATTGCTACAAATATCAGTAAATAGTAACAACTAAGTTGGGTATATAAGCCGGGTCACTGCTTTGAAGATCATCGACGTTTCGACGCCTTCCTCTGGCGCCATCTTCAGGGTGAATTTAGTTCTTCATCCTGAAGATGCCACCAGAGGAAGGCGTCGAAACGTCGATGATCTTCAAAGCAGTAACCCGGCTGATATCCCGAGAAAACTTTGCGCATCATCTTCGTCAGGAAATAACCAGATTATTCTTAACTAAGTCAGTCATCAAAGGGGGGCGGGACGATCGCCTCTCTGCACTGGATCCGCTAATGTATAGTAGTTAGCTCTCGCTGAGACGGGGAAGACGAAAATGTAGCAATGAGCAGAAAAAGGGGGGAATCGCTGAAGTGCTTGCCCCCCACTAACTCTGCTATGTTGCTCCGTCGCTGGTCTCCATGTTTCATCACAGTTGTCAAGGTTCATCCAGTTTCCTCTAATCACCAAGAGGTGGCGGTGTTTTCTATTGGATTAGCTTAGGAGACATGGAAAAGGGCAATGTTGACCTCGTAAAGACGAACATGTAAAAGGAGAAATGAAGAAGAAAAAGTCTGAAAGGACCAACACTATGATTCTTCCGCTACCCGGGAAGATGCTTTGACCAATTAAGCAACCGAGCCAGAACATTTTAACAAGTCATTTTTGGAGACTTCGTAGGAAAGGGAAAAGAGGACGAGGAAGGAAGAGACATACAATGTTAGATATAATTAAGGTTAAAGGGAAATATAGTGAAACCAAAAGATTAGCAGAAGACAGGGAAGCATGGAGGTTACCATGAGAGAACCTGCCAGAAGGCAGAAGAACCAATGATGATGATGATGTAGGAAAGGGCGAAATGGTTCCATCAGACTGTGACATCGACCTTCACTCCATCATGCATTCTAAGTTCCACGACATACTTCTAAGAGCACCTGATAGCCGATACCGTACCACCAATGCCGTAAGCCATTGTTTTAGCCTAAACGCCTTCAAGAGGACCCTTGAAAGCAAGCATGGGACCCCAGACCGCCGTGCACCAAATTTGGCCCCAGAATTCCCTTTTCATGCCGAATCTTAAACTTCCCATTCTCTCAAAATCCAAAATTGATGCCCATCAGCCCCAGTCCTCCCAGATTCCCAAATTTAATTATGGAAGAAAATGTATACTGACCTGGCATCGAACCTAGGATTACTCTGGGAGATGTCGAAGACTTTCAGTGGCCACTGATTTAGATCGTGAAATGTTCCAAGAAGGAATTGACTTTTTTCCTAATATTCTTCGACAAATAACTTATTTTTCCCCATAATTTTCAAATTCTCACTCTAACATTTCCGTTATTTTTTAATGAAATAAATTAAAGGTTATGTTTTACAGTATACTATCCGAACTTCCCGTTGATTCTTAGAGTGGAAATAGCGATTAATAAATACTATACTAATGGAGACTTACTGGACTCTCGAGTAAACCTTAGTCTGTTAATGTAACTAATGAGACGAAGGAATAACTTATTACTCAACAAAAAGCACTTTTTTGCTTCATTCTTCGTGACATCACGTAGACGAACAAACGTTCACATTTGAATGTATAAATATGTGGAATATGTAAACGACGGATTTAAACAGACTGTGAGATTATTTTTTTAAGCACAGAATTTGACCAAATTATGTCCAAAAAAAGAATGCTCTTGTAAATCTAGTTGAAAACCACCGAGTTGAACGCATAACTAAATCTTCTTTTTTTAACTCTTAATTTTTGCTAAAAATCTACATTCGTCTCCCAAAAGTGTTCCCTTTTCTGCCACTAACTGATGTCTTATTTTCACGCCTCCTTGATGGAAGCAAAGCAACATGTAATTGCTCCGCTTGTAGTATGCGTAATCAAGCTGACAAAGAAGCATTCGGACGTGGTCGTAATTTGTCCCATCCGCGATGTCACCGTATAACACACAATGCTATTTAACCAAATAGTCTATCCTCAGTACTGACCGTTACTTTTAAATGTGCCGAAATTTCCCGTGTATTCTTAAGGGGAAATCCATGAGCTAGGGTTCAACAATTGATTTGACCGAAGGCGAACACAACGAACAGACTAACAAGCTTTCTACTTTATTTATAAAAAGACTATTGAGCCCCGTCTAAAATGACAAAACTTAATTCATATAACGATTGCAGTGGCGTTACTCTTCGAGGAAAAGTCACACATGTACGACACACTATCATTTTTCGGCAGTTGTAGAACGTTCTAACTTTATCTTGCCTTAACATTCTTCACTCTATCTTAATCACCCCTTCCTCTTTCAATATGCACTCTTTCAGTCCATTCCTATTGTCCACACCAAAAACTGCTTACGATTTCTGTACCGCCGCCCTCTCTACTATTAGGCCTCACCTTGCCTGTTAAAGGGTTCCTTTTCCTTCTCTTGTTTGCGATGACTAATTTTGTAAGAATAAAGTCATCGCGAAACAATCTCCGATGATCCTGCGTTTTAGCGCGCTAAATTATGGTTACCATTATTTTAAGTATTTCAACGGGTTAAATTACTTTAGAGTTAAATTTATAAATCCCTTCCCTGACAACTTTTTTGAATTAGTTGGACTTTGTAAAATGCATATTTTTCATTAGATAATTTGTGTGCTTATATTTAACTAAGAACGGTAAGAAAGTTTTTTTTCGCCTTCGATAGCTATTTTATATTATACTCGTATTTCACTTTTTTATTTCCTTAAAGTTTAACCTGTTTACGATACATCCATATGTTACGTAAAACAATATAGACCTACAAATGGAACACAGATAAAAGACAGCATGCTAGACAAGCTCAATACACTCATCAGCGTAACTGAGATGTCTTTCTGTAAGTAAAAAATTGGTCAAAAACAGGAAAGCCAACGAGATATCTTGGGCGTGACTGGATTTTACACCACTATCTTCTACGAGATACATCTGGTGCGTCAGGGAAGGGTTTAATTGCTTTTCTACATGTCTCAAGAGGTCCACTGTAATTAAAAAATTAATGAATAGAAGAAAGAAACATTTCTAAATCTTAAGTGCGGAGTAGGGCCCATTTTGTTTAAGCTTAGGGCCCCCAAGAGATATAATGCGCCTCTGACTACGCCGTCGAGGCTCCTTGAAATATTTAACAAGTGAGGATATTATAATGTCCATCCACGAAGTCCCGCCTTATATGATAGAAGTTAACAAGTGAACTACTCAAGGAAATTGTGCAGGCATTATAATGGTCTGCGGCGTTTCCGATAAATTACTACACCGAAGTTGGGAACATTTCACGCTTTGTCCCCTGATGGTTATGCAGCCGCCAGAAAACATTCAAAACTTAACTGTATAAACACTCATTCCGCTTATACTATAACACAGGATATCCAACATACGGCTTAAGGTTTTACACTGAGCCGCCAGTTTTCTCGAAGATTGAGAAATGAATTTCAACCTCAAAAACATGTAACCTTACATAAAATAAGAGAGGCAAACAGAAAACCTTTAATAACCATTCGTTAAAAGTATCCTCTTTGTAATATAGATTTCGTTTGTGCGCTGGTTGTTACTCTGTTAGTGGACATTGTTTTAATTATGTAATTTTGTATTTGCTTACGTACCTATATGATCCTTTCTGTTGTGTAAAATATGCATTTTATAGTAACGCGAAAGTACGAAATACTTGTACGTAAGAATGGCAGACTTATTTAAGGGGTCACAATTGATCCGTGTGTTTAATGAAACTTCGTAAGTGGCCCTCGAAGCCAAAAACGTCGGACAACTCAGATCTAACACAAGGTTTATTTCCACCAAACACAGCTCTGGTTACTGCCATTACTCCGATCCTTACTGAGTATTTTACATCTTCCTTAATACACTTAATTTTAGGAATTTATACCTTTAACTCACACTCCAATACTCGTACGCCTGCAAATGTTTCCGAAATTCCGACAAATGTGTGACAAATCTTAGAAATCAATCACAAGAGATTTTGGAAAGAATACTTACCACAGCCATTGGAATAAAATTCCCAGTAGTGAAAGAGTAAAACCAACAGAGCTTGCTCAATCACAGTAAAGCAGGTTATTTGCCAGAAAATAAAGATAATAAATTATAGTAGCCTTTCGAACACAATCAAAAATATCGACTACGCTCATCCTCCGCTACTTGTCGACGTTAACAACGAATTATAAAATTTGAATTATTAAATAGAATTCAAATAACAGAAGATGTATTTGCGATCACTCTTGCCTTTCACTTCAACATTTTTGCCGCAAATTTATTCTTCCCAAATGAATAACAATCACTCGAAAATGGGTTGACCTAAAGAATCTGTTCCCGGGTTTACAATACAGTTCCGCCAAGGTAAAAAATTGTAAACCCCCCAAAGGAAATCATAAGGACTGAGGAAAGAAAAGTAAATTACAAAGCACGGAAGAGCCATGTGGCTGAATCCCAAGGAATAACAGTAAGTGGGAGACCTAGGTTCGAGTCCCAGTCGCGTCGCTATTTTTCACAACTGTTATTCCTTGGGTTTCAGCCGCTTGGCTCTTCCGTGCTTAATTTACCTTTCCTTAATACTTGTGATTTCCTTTGGGGGGCTTACCTTATAAGAACGCTTTGTGAGTATTCAGCCTCAGTGAGGATCTCTGGCGGCAGTTCGTGCCACTAAATGTGGAGGCTGCTCACAAAGCATTTCGCAAATAGTGCGGAAGAGACGGAAGTTCAGTGTTTAGAAGAACCTGCCCGGCAAGTGGGAGATCTGGGTAAGAGTGTCAGTTATGTCGCTATTTTTCACACCATTTCATTTGTTACTCATTAAGTCTGAGGTCGTTCAGACACGAAACCCGATCTCATATTTGGCGGGCGGATAATCTATGTACAGTAAAACCTTGGATTGCGAGCATAATTCGTTCCGGAAACGTGCTCGTAATCCGAAGCACTCGAACATCAAAGCGATTTCCCTATAAGAAATAATCGAAAATAAGATTTTCATGATTCGTTCCAAAACATAAAAATATTCATAACTTTAATGATGATTATCTGGGAGGCAGTGATCACGTGACGCTCGACAGATAAAACGGCGTATACGTACTCCATCTATTGCTCGTATTACAAGGCCATGCTCATATATCAAGTAAAAATTCATTAAACATTTCTGCTCGTCTTGCAAAACACTCGCAAACCAAGTTACCAGGTTTGACTGTGTACTCTATAGAAGAATCGTTTCTTTAGATTTCTGAGGCTATTATGGGATACGGTGAGCTCAGGAGGAACCATCAAAGATGGCACCACTCTTGCGCACACGTGGAACATAAAAGATTCGCGAAAGATATACAGCAGAAAATGACAATTTAAAGGGATAATGTAAGAAGTACAACAACAAAACAGCAACGAAAAAGAATAATAAAAATAATTAACATAACAATAAAAAGGTAGGCTAATGAGGATCTAAGGTAAGATAATGAACATCCACACATCACCCCCTATTAGAAGTGGTATTCTTAGAGACATGTGCTGCAACTCTGTAGACTTGTTTCACTCAAAGAATTCTTGTACAGTGAGATAGACTAGGGTTAACTACTTCACTCCTCATCTAGCCCAGTATGCCTTATTCTGCTGACAGAACAAGTACTACATTGAAGAATAGCTTTGAGAGCTGAGGAAGTCATCTCTTCAATAAAAATTTTCCTTAAATGGTTGCGATAGTGCCTAAAATGGGTAGAAAAACAAAAAGCATTTGGCAAATTTTCAAACTGAATGTGTATCATTTAAACCTTGGCTCAAACTTCACTAACCGATTCACACAAACACCTTTACTACCCTTACAACGGTTAACAAAAACATTAAAAGGTGTTACTGCCTCATGATAGTTACAAATTACCCAAATTCTTGCAATATTCCTACATATCTTCAGACTGCTACTCATATGTTAACTCAATATATTTATTGATAAAATTACATAGAATTTAAGATAGACCGTATTACAGTTAATTCTGTAATGATGGTTCTTCTATGAAGCAAAAGTAGTTTACAGGGTTATCATATCTGTACAAGGTGTAGCAGAAATAGCTCCCACATTTTAAAGGTCAGTGACAGGAAAAAACAACATCTGTCGACACTTATTTTCACTATAGTTTAAATAAAGGGTTACACACAGTTTCTATTCAATTGGTTTAAAAGTTACATCCTCAAAATGGTAGCCTCTATTTACTTCACACAATTACAGGTATCTCCATGTCGGAGGTTATTCTGCAGCACACTGTATTACTTTCAACTGCATAAAATCATCAAAGATCGCCTCTAGTATGGAGTAGCTTTTTAAGGCCTTGCAGCATTGTCTGAGGTCATTACATGTGAAAAAAGTATCACATGAAATCCAGGAACACCAAAATCCTATGTTTTCATATTACCTTTTTAATTTGAAAGCAGAAATTACATCAACTGAAATTCAACACATGATAGGAGATTACTAGTAAGTTTTCATATCAGATAAATAAATGGATATTAGATTGAAATTTTAATATTCTCACGAAACTTGTAGTTGACAAATACATTGCAGAAGATTATAGAAACATATTTTTGGAAGTGAGAAATGGATGTATCAATTAACATTTCAGCAGAAAGACAAGAGTAGTAAGAAAATTTTCATTATCACAATGTAAATTAAGGCAAAACTAGTTGAATGAACACATCCGAAAAAATGGTATCCAACAGAAAAACAACCATTTACCATTACTTTTTAGGAAAGAAAGTAGGCCACATAATGGGTTCCTGAGAGCCTTATCTTTCACTGAGGAACTCACAGATAAACTGCAGAGGAGCAAAATGAAACTTTTGTAAGCTTTACAGATGAATCAATCCATGCATGGATGCAAGAATGAAATTTCCATTGTGATAGTTAAGAGGAAGAGTACTAAAAAATAAAATATCTGACAAAGAGGGAGTTGACTAATGGATTTATCCAGTCAAACCACAATAAATAGCAAACAACAAAACCGAAGATTGATGTACAGATATTTCTTGTATGATATGTATCAAATAGGTGGTAATTAAATTTTTCCTAAAGATTTGACCATTTAATGCTGGAAAGAGTTTTCCAGTGTTCAATGAACACAGATGATAACAAAAACACATACATATGGCACACTTTTACTTTGTAAGTGATGAAGATGATCAGAGAAAAAAATAGGCCTAAAGAATTAAAGACTGCCATAAATATCTGAAAATGCAATACAAAAAAAAAACAGAAAAGAATAATTTAAACATAATTTTGACAGGAGATAAAGTGATAAAAAGCTAAAGATCAAATTGAGAAAATATAGAAAGAATCAAGTTAGGAATCAAGGTTTTCTGTTAAGTGTAAAGCAAGATGAAGAAAAACAGTGAACGAAAATGGTTGGGTGAAGCAGAAATAAATGTGTTAGAAAAGATTTAAAGACAAGAACTAGAGTATCAATTATAATTGTCACCATCTAGAAGGAATGGGATAACACATTCAAGTTAGAGAAAAACTTCAAAAAGCCATTGTTTTCAAGCAAACTAGCCATTAGGAAATTCAAACCAATAGGGGCTAAGAATTCTCCATGGTCACACTTAGCAAGTATTGTTATCAACACGTATTTTGGCAACTACATCACTATCTTCAAGAGAGAAGATAACCGAGTCCTATTTAACTCCATACGTAGTTACTGAAATACATACTGAAAACAATACTTGCAAAGTGCAACCATGGAGACCCCTAAGCTGGTTGGAATTTCCTAGTAGTTAGTTTGCCTGCGAAATAAAGCTTTTTGGAACTTTTCTCATAACTCTAATGTAAATATCACCATTATTATTGATATCATTGCTAGTTAACTCACTTTTAATAAAAAATAACAGTTTAACAAAATCAAGACCTTAAGAAGGAAAATTTGGTAAAATTTTGGATTTTCATCATCAATTGCTGTTTTAGATACAAAATTACAAAAATTTTGATGAAAATATATATATATGCTGTTTGTAAAATGCTGAGTTGTTGATAATTAGTTCTTCCTAACAACATAGGCCAATGTGATTCACTAAATGAACACTTACTATGAGTCTCTGACCTTAAAGTATGAACGATTGAACAATGGCTATGAATATAAATAAATAGTGCAGAAATAAAACAATAAAATTAACAGATAATCCTCAGATGCAGCCAAGATAGTGTGGAAATTATATTTTACTCTGAAGGAAAGAAAGATGTGTATTTTTCCACAAAACTTTATATTCTGGAGACTACCAGTTCTTGCATTTAGCCAGTTAACACTAAAACCAGTAGTCTCTATTGTAAAATTGTGTGGAAAAGTAAAGATCATCCCCTCTTTCTGAGGAAAATTTACTTTGAGACCACTTTTATTATTGTAGTAGGCTGATTTTATGCTAACCGATTCTATTAATATAATATTAACCTGTTCAACATAAAAATAAGTTTTCAGAATTTAAAAGTTTTGATTAACTATTTAAGTATACCACCTATAATATGAATAAGAGCCAACACAATCTGAACAAAACAAAATTCCTTAGAAGATTTTTTTGCTGTCATCGTCATTACCCATAATGGCAATAGCAGCCAATAACACGTTAAAAGATGCAATCTGAGATGGAAAGACTGAATGAGTATTTTCAAAGAAGGCAGAAGATTTGTAAGGTAAACTGTTTAAAGAAGAAGGTAAAAGTCATAAAAAGGTGACACAGAAAAATGATATAAAACTTAAGAGAAGTCCAGGGAAAGGGTAGCTAGGGGTGAAAGTAACAGCTTTAATGAAGCAAAAGAAAGACAGTAAAGCTGAAGTAATGGTCCAAAAAAGCAGCCAAAAAGCTCATAAAAGAAGAAAGTGAGGAGCTAATGTCATTGTATAATGGGAGGATGGCCAAATAATTTCAGAAGAACTATAAGATTCTCATTGGAAAAGAAGGAATTAAACTAAGAAGTAAAGAGCATTGGACAATTGTCTTGGAAGTGCATTCTACAAAAATTATACTAAGGATGTGGAAATGAGGAATATTAAACACTATATTTTATATGACTTTGGGGATAAGGAAAACTTAAAAATGAACGGGAAAAATAGGCTTGATTTGTTAAGTCAGACCAATTAAAACTAATGAACTCTTTACTTAGGCAAGGCAATTTAGGCCTACTAGAGCTGCAGACTCAAAGAAACTTATGGAAACTAAACTTAACGATACTAAATATTGACCATGAAAGAGACTGCACAACAGATAGTGCAGCTATAAAGTTTAAATTTATAATCTAAAGTGTTTCAATCCCAACACTAACACTTAGCTATCATAAATGTTTAGCATACACATAAGATTGAAAAACTGATGAATGCTCTAACACTGATATAGAATGTGAAACTGCAAATGAAACATTCCAAATCCAATTATGATTTCCAAAAATAATATAAAAATATGCCTAAGACTATGCAAATAAGTTTTTTCCAGGACAGATAGATTCTCCCGATTCTTAAAATTTATCACACAGTAAACTTGAAGAAGCTGCTATAATGTAAAACAAAAATATTATGGACTAGGAGTCAAACCTAGTTCTCCCAAATGCCAGTTGGTCCACATAGTTTGGGACAAAGCCACTGCCTACAAAGTCTCCCAAATGGCGTGGAGAAATGTTCTGGTGGAATAGCTCAATGGATAGATAACAAACCGTCAATTGGGAGACCTGGGTTGAAGTTCCAGTCCCGTCAGACATTTTTCATGTCCGTTTCTCCTTGGGAATTCTCCTAAGTGCACACCTTACGATATCAAGTCACCTAACTTTTTTCTTGTGTTAAAATATAAGTTCTTAGTGCCCAAAGCATAAATGCTACACATTTTTAAAAATAATTAAAAATGTTAATTAAAAAGCATTCAATTGGACACTATCCTTCGTTTTCATTGTAACATTCATATGTGATAACTAGCCAAACTTTCCATTGATTCTCTATGAGGAAGTGCCAAGTGATGTTTGTACTAATGCTACTCACTGGAAGAAGACATTAAAAAAATTGATGTAACTATTAATATGGAAGAATGCTTACTTAATCTTGATGACTGTGTTTGTTTAAATATCATAAGGTTGTAATATGTAAAATCAAGCCAAGAAAGAAACAATCCTAATTGGTGATAAAATGTCATGATCTGTCACTGTAAATGATCTGTCACTAAAATTCCCTCCTCTTATATATATATAATATATATAAGAGGAGACATATAGTCTATCATTAACTGACATCCTTACTTCTCCATGTATTCTTGTGGGTAAATGTAAGATCTAAGTTTCAACAAATGTATGTCTCCTCAGGGAGATCATTGTTTACAACTTTTTTCATGTCCGTTTCTCCTTGGGAATTGTTTACAACCTCTAAATTTCACAAAATGCGTAGAACATCAAAATCCTCACAATTTCAAATTGATAGCAATATTTAACAAGAATGTTCATTCAATTTCCCTTCTTTTGGTGTTTGTCTCAATTTCATGCAACTGTCCTTTCTAATTTGATTTTGCAAAAGAAAGATACCCTGAATGCAACAAAAGTGAACTCTATGTATTTCTTATAAAAATACTTTGTCTGGGGTCAAATTGAGGAGAATTAAGTAAATAAAAAGTAGCCTATTGTCTGTACCAGAAAGACACAACAATCTGCAAGTTTTAAAGTTATATGACATCAAGTTATCCAGTTTTTTGCAAACATACAAACTCTACTTTATTTATACGATTGATATTATATTAGTGAATTCAAAGTATTAAAGAATAATTAAAACTGAATTCTGTTCATTAAAATAGCAGATCTTTAATTACTGAATTTATAAATTCATATATGTTAAATTACTACCCCTAGATTATTTCTGAAAAGTTTGGGTAGCTTGATTACTCAAGCTTTACTTAATATTAAGCTTGTGGATTCAAAATCTTAAAAATTACCTCTTCTGTTAAACATCTTTGTCAACATGTTTTACTTTCTATAATATAGATTCCAAACAAAAACAAAACATTTGTTTGGATGATCTTGTCAAAGAGTAAAGACAGAATCAAAAGAAGCAGATGGTTGTTGACTTGCAACCATGTCTCGTTAAAACAGGTTGTAAGGCGATTTGGATGTACGTGTATGTCAGATACTCATAACTTTTAGGTAGATTTCAATAAAATACTTTCTGTGTAAACCATCTTGTTCCAAAACAGAAGCTGTTCGAATTTTTGTACTGGATGATTATTGCTGAAACCACTACTAATAACGTTGTGACAATTTTGTGTTCTAGCATTACCCAGCGCCATTCACACTGCTGCCAAACACTCATAAGTCATAAGTCGAACTGTGGTAAGGGATAAAAGTGTGAAAAATGGCAACATGATGGGAAAATTTCGGAAACCTGAATTTGATTCCCAGTCTTGTCACCACTTTTTATACTTGTTATCCCTTGAGATTTAGCCACACAGCTTCACCATGCAAAGTTAATACAACTTTCCTTAATCCCTCAACTGTAGTAAGTTACATAGGTCACATAAGAAAGGTACTTAGGTAGGTCAACAACTACCTGTAACATTTCTTGTAAAAAAGTCTATTTAAGTCAGAATTAACCTACTGTCTAAGGAACCTGATGATGAGAACTAGATCAGATCATCATAGAACAACTGTGGATTGAGTGGGTAGGTTGTGAGAAGCATAAGGGTGCCTATTATTCCTCACCCTTTGGCCTCTCTTCAGGCCATTGGCCACTGAAAATCAATATGCATCTTGATACATTTACTGTGAATTAAAACACATTAAGCACAAAAACATCATCTTTATCAGTTATTTCATTAGCAAACTCTTCAACACAGTGACACCTAACTGTTGGATATTGTTTCAGAGCTGTATCAGATTTAAGAAAGAATGCCTTTGACCAAACAAAGTCTGATGCCACCAATTGGTTGTTTGTTCTCCATCTGTCTGAATCATCAAGCATACAAATTAATACTTAGCACCACTGTTAGTCACATGAGCAACCAACACCCCTTGTGGTGGATTTGCCCAAACCAAAACGTCACTAAGGTCCATTAACTTCAAATTTACTGCACTACTGGTCAAAGTTATATTTTTAAAATATCAGATATAGTTTTGGCCTTAACTTGGTGGTATTTATTTATTCTCTCTTTATAAAGTTAATTTATTCTCTGTATTTGTGTTTTATTTATATTTTTAAGTTTTTATAGCTGTACTCAACACAAAATAAGGAAAATTATAATATACAAGGTCACTTCTACCTGAAAGATTTGATGGCAGCTGTGTCCCATGGGTGAAGAGATTAAATTACTAATGGAAGCTTTCTAAAAATTTTATCAGAATGGAACTCATTGACAAAGTAGATGATATTGTGATTCCACTTGACAGCAATCACAACCTTGTGGAATCAAAAGAGCATTAAAAGGAAATAATAACTTTAGACAAATAGTTTCTTCTATCATTTGTCTGGAGAACATTCGAAGCTAACTGACTAGTTAGATAGGGATGTTAGTGTAAATACACCTACACCTAGTGGCTGGCAGGGAAGATGGGTGAACATAATATTTGATAATCTAGTCCAAATTATTTTGAAGTCAATAAAAGACTTATTCTAGAGAGGACAAAGAAGCAATTACAGAATGCTGAATACAATCACAATGTATGCACAGTTTGTAAGCTTCAAAAAGGAAAGAATACAAATATTTTGCTCACTGCAAATTAAGCCTCAAAAAACACAGTGGAGTATGATAATTAATGCTTTCCTACAATAGGTGTAGGTTCAAATAAGTAAATTTACTACTAGATAACTCTGTTATAGGAGAGCTGCTTTAACTATTACTTACTAATTTAATTATAACATTAACTGTTGTTAATATAATTATTGTAAAGCATTTTGTTCCCAGCTATTGTAAGAATAAAATATAAGCCAATACTTTTGTCACATTCAACTTTTTTATTTCAAGAAAGGAAAGAATTCTTATGAAACAGCTCAAAAAATCGTGCAGTATATGTGGATCAACACTAGCATCTGATGATACAATAGGAGATTGCTCAAAAAAATTTCAAGAGGATAATTGTACCTTCAAAGATGATGAGAGATATGTGCAACCTTCTACTGTGAACCATGACTTGCTGCAGGAAACCATTGCTGAAAACACTCACTTGACTAAGTCAACAAGGAGACTTAACATTCCAAAGCATCATTAGAATTCAAGAAAAGCTCCAAAAAGCTGTTGTTTGTGAGCAAACTAGCAGACATAGTATTGTTAAAAGTGCTTCGACAGCTTAGGTCAATTCACACATAGACCCCTACTGAGAATCGAAACTGCTTTCACTGAAGTCGAACGAGTTGTCCACTCGGCTATCTGGGAGCCTTTCGAGCAAATTAGCCACTGGAGAATTCCAACCAGTGGGGGTTAGGGTTCTCCGTGATTGCGCTTCTAAAGTATTCTTCTCAATACGTATTTTGGCAACTAAGTTAGCATCTCCAAGAGAGAAGAGTAACTGACTGTAGTGAGGGGTATTTGTGGTGTCATGTCAATGAGGGAGAATAAAACAGAAGAAAGTATTGGTCCCATCATTATCACCATAATGTGCCTGCAATTTCTGTGTACAAATAGACTTTCGTAGTGCATCAAGTTTTGAGGTCCACTGATTTTTAAAAGTTCTTTAAATCTGGTTTCTCTTTTTCTTCTTGTCTGTCCATAATATTATAGATTCCAAAGAGTATCTTACATGATTATTTAAAGAAGCTTGGGAATGTAAGCTGATATGATATTTGGCTACTGTAGGAGTTGATTGAAGGGAATGTTCTAGCCCATGTCTCACCATCAACAAAAATATTAAAATTTACAAAGTGTGGGACAACTGACAGCATTTTAGCTCAATTAGTCAGCCCTACATTTTGATTAAATGTAAAAAATGTTCCCTTCATCTCAATGTGTTAATTATGAAATAAAAAAATCATAAACCGCAAATGAAAATAATAAAGCTGGAATGATCTGTTAAAATTATACTCATTTTTATGCTCCACAAGGTCTGGTATAACACTGTCATTTGTGCATGTAGAAATCTTACACACATAAAAACCCGATTTTTTCTGTTTTGAATGACAGAGGGATTAATCCAAGGCTAAGGAGTTGGATTCAGATCAGATATACCTCCTCTCCTTTGACAGATGTGACGGCATCAATAAAATAGGATCTAATTTTTGCTATTTTTATTCTCAGAGCAATTTTTCAATATTGGATATAATGTATGAAGTACTGTAGTGTATTCATTTTTTTTCAAAGTGTTTGCTTAGATAAATCTGTTTGTAAATTTAATTTTTGAGGAGTTAGGTTGGAGTTGAGAAACAGATGAGTTGGAGCCAACATAACCTGAATCACAATCCTGGTTTAATTGTCATGAAAAACAATGCTATGTTTGAAGGAGTAAAGGAGTTGAGAGCAATGATGCACTGACCTCAAAGAGTTTTAAATCACTGTGTCATTCATTATGAAAGCAAATGATAACCTTCCAACAACAATAATTAAAGCAATAGTAATAAAAATTATTATTACTGCATTTTCTGGTAAATAACACCTACCTACTAGATAACACGCATTTCAAAAATTTCTTGTGATAAATGCATTGATAACACGCATTTCAAAATTGTTATTACGTTGACGAGAATGTTTTTTCACTACTGTAATATTTATGATAATCATTCTTGTATTTTGAATGGAATTATTTGATTACGTTAATATTTACAATATGTTGGTTGAAATAAAATTACCCTAGTACGTGAGTATATACTCCGTGACTTCTGCGATATATGACGTGTGTTGTTTAGTCATTTGTTTCCGAGTTCAATATTCAAGATATTCAATGAAACGAGATTTTCCATTGTATATCACTATTATTTTTATCATTTTTGTACATTTTTTGTATAGATAACACGCTGGTTATCTACCAGAAAATACAGTAATAATGCCTGCATAATAAAATTTTGTTTTAAATTGAGTAAAAGAGAAACTTTTTGACTGATTCAAACTGTTCCTGGTAATTGAGCCCAGAGAAGTTCTTCTGAAATGAAATTGTACAATTGTATATAGAACATTAAAAATTACTGTAATTAAATGGCCAGTCTTAAAGTATTCTAGGTTGGCTTGTATATATGTTAACGGGGTAGATGCTATGCCTCTACCACAACTTAGTACTATGGATCTGGCAGCAGCAGTGCTGTCATTTCAAGAACAGAGCATGATAAGGAGGATAGTTATCTGCTCTTCCTATCTACTGTATGATGCTCCAGACCCTCCACCCAACAGGGAACTGGAGGATCTGGTCAACTTCTGTAAGACTTTTGTTGAGGTTGGGACCTCCTGGTGGAATGCGATTCTAACTCGCACCACTCTGTGTGGGGGAGTTCAGATGTCAACCCCAGGGGGGAATCCCTCTTAGAATATCTTATGACAGCTGAGTTGCAGTTACTCAAAAGTAAAAGCATCCTAGGTTAAATTTTCCCACACACAGTAACGATAGAAGGGCAAGTTTTACTTTTCACAGTAGAAAAGGATACATGCTGGTGCACATGCTTGTATTTCTGCCTGTGTGTTGCTGCATGTGTCAATTGTTCTTTGGTAACCATTTTATAAAGCACTTTGTAACATGATTGCCAGAATACCAGATTACTTGCAATGAGAGAATGTGTAAAGCAGAGATTATCCATCAAGTTTTGGGAGATTTGTCCAGGTAGACAGCAAAGAGCTAGCAGCTCAGTTATTGTCAAGAAGGTACAAAATTTGATAATAGAAGATTGTCATGTGAAATTGTGATTTTTTAATTGAATCTTTACAGATCCCACAATGGTGGCATCAGTAAAGATTCCACATTTATATTATTTGGACATGAGCACAGAGTGAATGTGAATTTTGTGTCCAAGCTGATGATGCAGCCTTACAATTACACAGTACATGTTGGGTACCACCAATACCAATCCTGTTTATCAAGATGAGATATAGGAGATGAGTCATTGGTGTATGAGTATGACCAAGAAATAAAGATGCGATCATCACAAGGGAAGATCACATCATCATTCCCCACCCCTACCGCCAAAAAAAAATTCAACAAGAGCAGAGCAAAATCAAGATGATGCTGGCATTTTTTTTACAACCATGGCACTGTGCATTCACCAGAAGAGCAAACAGTTACAAAGGGGTACTGAAGGCATGCAATTCAGCAATACACAGACTTCCAGAATTTTTCACATTATACCATGACAATGCTCCAGCTTATTTGTCAGATCTCATCCACGTTTTCTTTGCAAAATAGAATTACAATTGTGTGCCAAGCACCCTACCCCTTTCAATTTTTCCAAAGTTGTATATGCTACTGAAAGACTCCCGATTTCATTTGAGAGGAGATAATGCAAACCAGAATGCAACAGCAGAACTGCTTACTATTCAAAAAGATGCCTTTCAGAAGTTTCCAGCTGTGGAAGGAATGGTGGGCTATGGTGGTGTAGGTACTAGATGCCTACTTTGAAGGGGTTCCAACCATGTCAACTATGCAACATTTTTTCATAACTGAAGGTTGAACAATATTTAGACAGCCCTTGTACATGTCTATAAATAAACATTTATAGTAGAAAATTTTGATGGAAGATATCTTGAGTAGAGCTCGTACAAGAGAGGCATTAAAATTTTTTAATAAAGGATGTAAATTTGAGTTAAAAGAAATTTTTCTCTTTCATAGATTACAACCAAGGTTGTGGAGTCAGGTCAATAAGGCTCTGACTTGAATTCTTAAAATCAAATCTACAGTATAAATGCAGTTAAACAAGCAATCTAAAGACAACAGAAATATACATGAATAGTATTAAGTACATAATATCAATAAAAAATTTACTGAGAAAATTAATAGACTCAATTAGATCTTCTTTCATCAATATCCTTTCATCTCTCAAAGGGAATATTATATAAATCCACACCCCTGACTATAACACTCACCATGTAGAAAGATTTGAAATAATTATACGAGACATTGACAGAAAACTTTCCCTATGTGTCTCATGCCATTATTCACAATGTTATCACAACTAATCTTGGGTACAAGAAAATTTGCGCAAGTTAGGTTCATTGCATGCTCAATGAGGAGCATCAAAAGAAACTTATTAACTTTTTGGAATGCTAACACTAAGAAAAGAGATGAGGACAAAGAAGTCTTGGTGGGAAATTTCTGATCATTCCCCATATAGCCTTGATTTAGCTCCTAGTGCCTTAAACCTATTCAATTAACTGAAAGACTTTCTGGGTGGGAGACATTTTGAAAAAGAGGATGAGCTTAAAGAAGAAATAAAAAGAGGTCACAGCTTTTCTTTGTTGACCAGCAGCAGAAGACTATGAAGTACTAGTATTTACAAGCTCATTTAAAAATAACACAAATGTTTGAATACATATAGAGAAACTACGTAGAAAATGACCAAAAATTAATAAAATGCAAAATAAAAAATCTTGAAAAACAATATCAAAATGTTGGCATTTTATTTGAAAATGGGTATCACTCTCTGGACAGCCCTTTTATATTGCATACAGCTTAATAACTACTTCATTTTATAAATGAAAGAAAATTTAAGAATGAAAAAAAAAGAAAATCTCTATAAAAATCCTGAATTCAACATAAAAGTTGCTACGGTAAATCAGCCAATCATATCAGGGCCAGCCCAAGGTGTGTAGGTATCCTCTGATTGAAGATTCTTTGAAAATTAAAAAAAAAAAACATTTTCTCAGGAAAATATATTAGCTATCAATTCATATCCAGGAAAACATTTGATTTATTGAGAAAATGTCACTATTGATGCTCTACTAAATTAATTACTTGAAGGAGAATGCAGCCTAGGAATCTGTAACTATTATCAGCAGTGATCATGAGACATGATTAATGAGACTTTTTATATCAAACTAGTACAAAACTGTTTAAGAAAACTTCCTAATGTGTACCATTTTTATGATTGGTTGCAAATTGCCACCAACAACCAAATATCAGCTCTTAAGAAAACTTTTAACCAGGCAATCTACTATATAGTGAACAATCCACACATACTGTTGGGTGTGTCATATACTATACCTGACAAAATATAAAGTACACCCCTTTTTCTATAGGAAAAACTCCAGGAAAAGTGATAACTGCACAGTTAAAACTTATGTTGTAGTTCCTTTTACGTTAAAAAAAGCCCAATACAGTCAAACCTTGGTCTGCAAGTATTTTGCAAGACGAATATTAATTAATTAATTTTTAGTTGATATACAAGCATCATCTTGCAATACCAGCAATACATGGTGTACATATATGCTTTTTGTCTGCCAGGCATCATGTGATTACTGATTCCCTATTAGTATTATGTATATGAATATTTTTAGGTTTTCAAACAAATCATGATATCCTGAGTTTCATTATATTTTATGATAAAATTGCTTTGATATACAAGTACTTCGGATTACAATCAGGTTTCCAGAACAAATTATGTTCGCAATCCAAGGTTTGACTGCAGATGGAAAAATCATAGCTGTGCTGATATTTTGATTGAACCTCTCTCAATAGATGATGACTACGTTATTCCTAATTCAAAAATATAATTAATATTAACACTTATCATTAATTTTATTTCTAATATAATTTATAAAAATTTAATTGAGCCAGAATAGGTCAATTTCATCCACATTAACTAGGCCAAAACTTAATTAGTGCTTACTGATAGGGGAACATGCACAAACTGCATTCACAGAATGACACATGAAGGGCAAATACCCTTCATTTTTTCCACTAATTTCCTCTCTCACAAGAGATCATTGGCCAGGTTAATGCAAATGAGCTGTTCATGGGGAATAAATAGGATTTAGAGGTAGTTATTAGTATGTGGAAGGCTGAACCTTCATGTATAAGACCAAGAGATGGTCATAATTTTGGAAAGAAAGAAGAATCCTATAAACAATCAAATGTTTTATCTATAAAATGATTACACATGAAGGTTTCCTCACTTCCAAAAACCTCAAAATCTGCCCCCCCCCTCCCCCCAAACCTCAGCTACAGCATCTGTTCCAACCTGTTTCTGAGAATGTGAGATGACTTTTACAAAAATGACTTCAATATTACGGAAGTTTGGATTAATTAAGAAGCTTATACATCCCACCCAACTAAAACAGAAAATCTAGGCAAGTGATAGGTCCAAATATAGTTTGCACTGCATTGATTGATTATCAAATGGATAGCTAATGAAAGAAACAAGGAAGTTTGAAATATCTCCAGGATTTCACAGTTTAATATGCCAGGAAGTCCTACAGTGTAAGAGGATGCTGAAAGCAATACAAGCAAATTTCACAATTTACTGTCTTAAAATTTTCCCGTTCTCAGACCTCTTTCAATAGCATTTCACTGCAGTTGCTTAATAAGGTACAAGATTATACAAAATATGTAAGAGTAAATAGCTAAGTGAAGATTTTTTTAAAATGCTTTTTGGCCTTTTTTCCAGAAATGGCTCATCAAATATGAGCTACATCTGAACTCATCAATGAAGTTATCTTTAATTCACTTTCCCAAGATGGCACTTCAATGATAAAGCAGTATTAAAACTTGCAAATCTCCATAAAATGAAAGGCAGGGTGCCCAAAATGAACACCCTAATTCTGTTGCATTGCTAAAATTCAATCAATGAATATTTTTCAGTTTTATAGGTTGTTCTGCATTCTGGAGAAATTACTTCAGGAGCACTGCAGTTTGTTTACAAAAAGATGGTATAATTCCAGCAAAATGCACAGGTAGCTGTGTGGTTTTCAGAGCTGTAGTCTGTTATAAGAGTGCAAAAGGAGTTTTAACATGTTTTCAAGATGGCAGCACCTAATGCAATGAGGTAAGAGTGACACAAGTTTCTGGCCAACAGTACTGTTCTGAAAGGCACAGAGGGGACCAGACATGACCCTAAAGAACCAGATGAGGACATCAGGTAATTATTGATGTAATTATTAATTCGGCTTATTGTCAAAAGGGCTCACATAGATGTTTACTGATTTTTTTTAATTTGAACTAGTGCAACTCAAAATAAAAAAAACTAGTCACATCTTTAATAGTTTATCCTAAGAACAAAACAAAATTAGGGCATTTCATTTGGGAAACCCTGAAAACTTGGTAAGTTTACCAATTAGATTAGACATTGAAATTGTAAGAAAAAATTACGCTATCAATATAAAAACAAAAGGAGAATGTTTATTCCATTTTATTTACTCTTTATGATAAATGAGAGCGAATAATAGTAATAATGGTTTATTATCAGTAAATTACCCAATTATGTAATTTATGAGAATATAATTTTACAGTTTGATTACAATACAGTTATATTCTACTATGTTGTATTCAATACAATATGGTAAATGAACAAAACATGTCTCAGTATCATTAAAGTATACATTGACTTATGATTAAATTATCACATTTACCCATTCAAAATCATTTATCATCATTGAAAAATAAGGAAAATAACTGTAGCATAAAGATTTATTAAACCAACACACTAAAATACCATATGATAAGTGATTGTAACATGTAATAAACTAAAGAACTAAAATTAAGGCAGTTAAAGGTGAATATGGCCAAGAGAAACACCAAAAGTGAAGAAAGTAAAAATTATGAGTTAATATATGAGGATATTTAGAGAAAGATGATGGGATATGTATTTTCCTTGTCTTGTTAAAAATGTAAATAAAAACCTTGACTTCATATAATTATTAATGAAACTCTGTACTTTCAGAAGATACAACTTAAAAAGAATTGAAAAAAAATCTTCTAATTGTACATCCATAAGAACTAGGCAATCCACAATACTCAGGTATTCAACAACCTGAGTAACACACAGGTACTCTCAAAAAGACTTTTAAAAGGCAACAATATCTTGCAGAATTTTCATAATTATATACATCATATAAGGTACAATAAAAATATCATTTTACATATTTTACTTTTATTAATGAAATGGTACTTAAAATACAATGACATTTAATGAATTTAGTTTCGAATTGCTTCATGTCTTGGTTATAAAGTTGGGAGAATCTAAAAACGCTCTTCCACTAGTGGTTGAAGTCAGTTTAATAGTTAAGTATGCCTCAGACATTAGTTCTGCATGAAGTCCTCTTTTTCCATGGCAGTTTTCAAACATTTTGAGCTCCTTTTCTAATGTTGAACTGCTTGGGCTCTTTCAGGAATGCTCATGAGAGATTTATAGTTTCCTGCATCTCATCATTGATAGAATGAATGAAATCTTCATTTTCTTCTCATAGTTCTTCTTCTTCATCATTATTTGCAATTTCATCAATCAGCCTCTCAAATATAAATTTTTTGCCAACGTTCTAATGGCATTTTTTTGAGAAACTATAAGATGATCAATTAGCAAGAAAAGTAAGCCGCCACATGGAACGATATCTGTTTTGTTTCACATTAAGTCTTTTAGAAGATGATTTCTAAATTTACGACTGTATGGCTTTTAATAAAAGGGCAAGTATCTTAAACGGCTAGGATGTTTACACTCATGATTATTATACAAGAATCATAAAATAATAGGGTGGGTTTCAGTGAGGCGCAAGCACATAAAGATACTTTTTCTCTATCTTCTAAAGATAAGATTTGCTATAAATGTTGTTCCCTTTCCTCTATGCTGTTATTTATGAGAAAACAAAAAAATGAAAACAAAGTGAATGTCTACAACAGTGACAAAAATGAAAGAGAGTGGGGACAAACGGCAACTGATAACAAGAAATATGCTCATCACTGATCAAATGTAGCATAGTCTCTCATGGTGTAAAGAAATGCTTCTCCAGAAAATATGCAGGGGTATTTTTGATAGTCGATTACTTGTAATTCCCCTATTTTGTGTTGCTTACTAAAAGACCTTAACCACAAGATTTTTGTCTGCTACTCATATAATCTGTATTAACCCATTATTCTGTTGATACACGCCAGCTATTTAAGTGAAGAAGGTTTATAAGATGATGACTTGCTTGATGTGTCTTTAAACATTCTTAATTGTGATAGAATAGTTATGGATAAATATTATACATGCATTAAAATTAACTCTAAAAAGGGATCAAAGAGTATGAATACATATATTGTAATGTGTAATTTTCTGAGATGTATTGAATTGGGTAATTTTCTATAGGATAATTTATTACACCATCTTATGTGATATCTGATTTTAATAAGATAGAAATAACTTATGGCTAACTTAAATCTTTTTGTTGATTTACAATACTATTGTAGAGGTAGCAATAGAAGTAGTATTGTTGAAAGTGTCCACTTAAGTTGTTTTGCGCATACGACACCCCCACCAGGAACCAAACCTGGTTAGGAGACAATTTCCATCAAAGGCAAACGCATAGCCTTGGCTACACAGGAGCCCTACACTGCTATCATTATAATAACATTATTACTGCAATGTGTAACTGTACCTCATACAACCACAGTTGCATGGATTATATTGTCAACAGAAGATCTCAAAATGAAAGAGGATTTCTTGAGCAAGTAGATTAATCATGCTCGTCAACATAACTTGATCTTGATAATTTTAATACAGAGCTAAACTACGGTGAAAAGATACATCTTGAAAGGTTATCTGAGTAAAGAACCAATAAATCAAATACAATAAAATATAATTTCCTCCTTATGAAAATGGTGCATAATAGCCAACTTGGCTTCTTTCACAATTTTGTTTTCAACCTTCACTATTTCAGGGTTCTATAATTTTTCTTTAAACCCAAATATCACCCATTTGTTTTTACACCTCAACACATTCTTTCATTATTCTTCCATTCATACTCTTTTTCATTGTCTTTTAACTAAAGATGGGGCAAAAAGCAGATTTCTTGAATTCGAATACACCTCATACCTCCAATATTCAAATATCTCAAATGCCTACTACTAGTGGAGGAATAGGATATTAGTTTCAATAATGGAGTAAAGGCAACAACATATTTATGGAAAAGATTAAACTCGGCAATAATCTCAAACTCGACAGAAAGAAGTATAATATTACTATAACAAGGTAAATATTTATCACATAATAGATGCTCAATTCAGTAAGGATGTAACTCATAGTAGGGTAGCAGCGTAGATCGCCCAGCATGAGTTCTCAGGCACTCTTACATAAAATTCATTAGCTAATTGCGTAGACAGTCCAAACTTGGAAGAAAAGACACATTCTGTCACTTATAAATTAATGATCAAAATATACATCAGATCATAAACTTATATTCTTAATGAGCTCATATGGAGCACTAACCGTCAAAGATGTTTACAAACTTTCTTTAATTTTGCATCATACATGCTTCACCATCATATTTATAGTGGATTAGGATACAGTTTTGACGGAATTCGTTAAAACTGCTTTCACATATCACCATAAATAAAATGGCAAAACCTGTAATAGTATACAATTTAAGGCATCAACAACACGGAAATTTACATTTGAATAAACTTTCTTCAACTTCACGTGACAACAATCACAGTCTGGACTATTTTACAACATTGGTGTTTGTTTCATGATAGTAGTATCATAGAATTAAGTAATAATTCATTCACGAACAACATCAAAACTGTTAAATACTGGTATTCAACAAACAATAACCTGTCTCCTCACTGCGCACATGAGATGCAGTTCGTAAACTTTGTAAGCATGCCAAACATTGCAATGTATGCAAATATTGGTGCCCAATGGCAATTCCCAATGGTGCATGGCGCAGTATTTGAAGTATTCAAATTCATGCTTTTAGAAATATTATTCGAGATTTTGAATGTCGAGTACTTTCTAGAATTTGAGGTATTCAAGTATTTGTGGATAATATTTGCACATCTCTACTTTAAACCTAATTCATGGTGGTGACTTTTCTCTATATAATTACTATTTTAAGCCCTATAATTGCATATTTCCTTCAGAAAAGTTTATCCCAAGGACATGAAGAGCATAAAATGCAATTAAAAAGTTCTTTTCAACCTTACTTCAAATTACAAAGATATATCAAATTGTAAACTTTTTCTCCATTAACAGGATGGCATTAATAAAATTAATAATGGCAAGTCTTTGTTTATGGGGGAGACATTTTGGTCATTTTGTACCTAACCCTACCAACATCAGCTATGAGATTACATTCCTTGTTCTGGGTCAGTGCTCCCAATCACCCACTACTGGGCAATCAGCAATGCAATGAGCATTTCCCAAATGATAAAATCAACTACAGAGGCTGACAATAATGAAAATTCATAATTAGGGAAATTTAAACTCACTTTCAAAGAAAGACTATGAAAAATTCCTCTCTTAAACATTATTTCTATAATATTAGTGATTTTAAATAAAAGAATAAAGATATTAACGTAAAAATGTACATAGTTCTCCAATAATTTTAGCATTGTATTTTGGTTATTTAGATATCAGTGAGAGGTGAGTATATTAAGGTTGGCAATCATTGGTCTATATATATGAGGTATTTTCTAAGAAATCGTTGCTTAAAAACATAAATATTAAGTATTCCTCATGTCTGGAATTAAAAAACCATAGATAATAACTAAACTAAAAACAGCATAAATTCAGAAATTTACAGATCACACTCTTTACATTCTTAAATTTACACTCTTTACATTTAATTGATTTACACTCTTTTCTATGTGTCTTGATCTATTTTCATTCTATTTCTGAAGAATTAGAAGAAGAGGTGGAGGAAAGAGTAAACTTAAAGGAATTCCTAACAAAGGAGCTGAAAAAGTTAAATGGGAAGTTCCTCTTTTATCAACCAATTTATATTTGACTTTCAGATGTTTTTATTAGCCATTTAAGACATGGTACTATTTAAGTATAAAGGCCTGTTTACACGGTGCATTAACTTGTAGAAGTTAATGCACGAATGCATGAACCATTTCATGTACGAAAAAATGTACGTTTGCATGAACGAAATTCATGAATGGGTATTTACATGGTGCATGTTTTCGTACAAGTTTTCATGCACTCTTTAGGAAGCGCAATATACGATTGTGTTTGTTTTTTCTCAAAAAAGCGCATAATTTAAATAAGGAAAAGGGTTAAGGTGACTTTGGTTCTCCTTGGGATGCATCGTTTAAATGTTTAACAGATATCAACAACTCGGAAGCAGTTCATTTATCACATATTCCGCATATGGTTTTTCCTTAATTAGTTTTCCGTTTCGACATTTGCATGTACAGTAGCCTGGACCAAGCGGCAAGTAGAGAAGTTCATACAGTCCAAGATAACGGTTTTTATATTATGTGAAATTATAAATGCAATTTTAATCTCCTACAACAATTTACTTTGTATTTGATGAGTTAATAAAACTTCAATACTCTCAATTCTTTTGAAAGAAGACAATTGCACCCAAGAGATGTATATAGTAAGTGAAGCAATGGAAAATCCTGATGAAAATTATATCAGAGTTAAGAGGTGGATTCCCATTTTCATTTTTTTGTACTTGGCTTTTGGTATTTTGTTTTTGTGTGGGCATAACCTTGTTAAATATTTTTGTATGTAAGGTGAATGTGTGAAAGCTCTGCGAGTGATTGTTGAATTAACAGGTTGTCAAAGAAAACTATTCTGTAGCTTTATTGTGGTTTGCTATTTCTGGTGTGAAATGATAATGGAAATGCAGTTATGTGATCCCCATGTAGGAAAATGTAACTAAAATTAATTGAAGGTCCTTCAGACAATGAGAGAGATTAGTGAAATTGAAAGTTAATTATTTGATTGCAATGAAAAATTCTCAATATTCAAAATGTTTATGAAAAATATGTAAAATGCTGAAGATACGATAGAAATTTATATGGTCAATTAATGTTAATTCACATAAGTTTGTGATGTGGATCAAGTTAAATTGATTTAAAATAATCATGAAAATCTGACTTTGGACTTAAAAATAATTGGCTATGAAAAAGTATTCAATTTTTAAGTGGATATTTTGCTGCTTAAGAGAATAGGTATCTTTAAAACTCGAGACAGGAGTTTCAGAGGAGTAGGAATCATAAGGCAATTCGTTTTCCGTTTTCTACCACCAGGTGCCTTTGAAACAGAAGTGGAAAATGCACAAATGCATGAACCAATTTAGATCACGTCCAATTTTCTGTTCATGCATTCATACATTTGTACATTTTGGTGTGTTTACACGGTGCATTTTTGGTGGTTCATGCATTTGTACATTAACTTGTACAAGTTAATGTACCGTGTAAACAGGCCTTAACATACTCTGCATTAGGAGTTACTACAGAAGGTAGTGATACTTTGGGGGTACTACTAAAAACATATATGACTTATTAAGTACCAGAAAGAATACTAAACACACACATTTTAGAACAGTATTTCCCAATTGGTCAGATGCATACAACTAATTGGACTTAAAAGCCTATCCAGGAAGACTTGGTAAGGTTGATGTCATGTAAATTAATTAATATGAAAAGTATGATTTGTGACCACAAAGAATCGGAAATGGCATTCCAAAGTATAATGTAAGACTATTTTTCATTGTAAAAATGGATATGAACCAATACAGAGGCCCCTTTATCAACCCCTTTGTGGGATAAGCACCAATAGGCACATCCAAAGGAATTGCAGCAGCTGAAACATTGGGGATCTTAAGGAACATTTACAATTTTAGGAAAAAAAAAGCAGAGTATTTTGAAATTCACAACACATACAGCAAAAAACTTGTAATGATTATAAAATGGCCTTAAGCTTGAAAAGATATTTTCTTAAGGATTAAATAAAATAAATATTTTCTTAATTTCCACTCCACCAAAATGGTTAAAATTGTTGAATGACTGGATTGAAAAGACATGGACAAACAGGATAATAACTGTAAGCCTTTGTAAGAGAGAGAGAAGAATGTACAGTACAATGTTTACAACTTTTGTTATCAAGGAGTTAAAGAAATTTTTCCAATGTATGTCTTCCAATTCAGAAATTGTACGACTAAATACCTAAATAGCAATAATTAATTCATATGCATATATACATAACTTATTAACATGTTCACTGCAGATACCTCCATTTTCAATGCTTTTATCACTCCAGTGGTGGAGTAATCCGCAGTGAAAGTGTCAATTTAATTTTGTAATAATTTAATTCTTTTCGTTCTCCTTATTACATTACTGCATAGAAAGGAATGGTATTTATTGGTGCCTTAAATACAAATAAATCGATCCATTCTATATATTTTCCTTTCAAAATCAATGTAAATTTTGAAAAAATATTTTCATAGAATAAGAATACTTTTTCAGAGCAGCCAGTCAAGCACAATACCTGAATGTCTGCAACTGAGACTGGAATAATTTTCAACAGCCATGAAGACTGTTAATAAATCACATGAACCATTTAGAATAAATAGAAAGCTTAGCTTTCATTTTGAACAATAATTACATGTAATAACTACATGTAATTAATTACCTGTTAACATGTATTTACTTAATTCTCATAAAATAACAACTATGCAACACTTGTGGATTGAATTTCATCAGTGTTTCTAAACTGTGGGATAAAAATAAAATATATGTGTGTGAATGAAAGACCCTCAGGATCACATTCTTATGAAATAATTCAATTTAAATAAGAACTAAACAACTCATTTTGTACTGGGTCTCCTTTTAAACTTTATAGCAGCAACGTGACAAAGAGGAGATTTATAAAAGGAACAACAAATTAGCGATTCTGTACTTTGGAAGAAGTAAACCCTACATCCATCCTCTATTGGGTTGCAGAAACAAATGTTTGGTGAACAAACCTATTTTTTAATGTTTAAAAGAAGACTACTCATTCAAAACCACTGAAGCTATACCAGAGAAAAGAACACAGAAACAGGGAATCAGAATAGAATAAAACTAAATAGTGCTATTTGTAAGAAAAATGAATGAGTATTCCCGTATCCACAAACTTTAATTTACTGAATTCTTCAAAAACATAACAAACTTAAACAATGAAGGAAAAGAAAAGAGACAAACTTTTGTCCTAAATAAATGGTATAAAAGTGGATAAAACGGTAATTTTTACCATGAATAGTTGCATGTAAGTCAACCTTAAAATACAAGAGTGGAAAACTTAGGGTACACCTACGACAAGAAAAACACTTATACTCAATAAAATAAATGTAACATAAGTAGCGAGTATAACTTCTAAAAAATCTCTCTCATAAGTAAACAGATAATACGCTGAATTAACTGTAATAATATCAATTATGTATAAACTTAACTCAGCTAAAGTAACTTGAAAAGGCAGAAATATAATGAACTTAAGGAATGGAAAATCCCTATATAAATTTTCAGGCCTACCAGGCACAAGTTACTGGTATTTTTCTTCTGAATAAAGGATGCATGTTCATCAGAACAAATACAGAAAATAGAAGACAACATAAGTATATAAAACCCCCAATTCATGAGCAAAAGAGATAAAAATGTTTTGTAAGTATGTCCTGATCATTGGAAGAGGTAATTCTATTCTCAGGATTATGTAGGAATGAAATGCAATAATTTGGACACGCCAGGAGATTGGTTAAGTTTGAATTAAAAATACTTCATAAATTTCCAAAGATTGATTATAAATGACAAGATTTTCTGTCAAAATACAGTATATTCATGCAACGATAATTTTAAAAATGAATTGAAAATATTTTGCCTCAGGTATTGACAGATTTAAAAAGAATCGCTAACTGAGGATTTTAGAGAAAGTTCTTCTAAAAATAATTTTGGAGGAATAGAGCAAGAATGTATCATTCTATAACAATAATAATCTACTTTCATTAACTCACGCATTTGCAAGTAGATTTATTAGAAGAACATTTAATTTGGTCTGATTCACTCTCATATTAAATGAGAAATTTCAATTCAGAATAAAAATCACCATAACAAAAAACAAATTACTTGAAAATTACCCACTTAGCCATCAATAAATAAGAAATAATACACTTCTTCATGCCATATGTTAACTGATGATTTAGCCTTACTAAAAGTAACAACACAGAGAAATAAAGATACTTAGTAGTTTTATTCCTTTTGCTCAAAATCAGCATAAAGGACTGCATAAGCATGATCACTTTAGTCTTCATAAAACAAAAATACATACTTATAGGTTTGTTCTGTCATCAATTAGGCAATTTTACTATTTTCTCTTTCTCAATATTTGAAACCTACACTTCTCAATTACTTCAATCTAAAATTCCTATTTTATTATCCAGAAAAAACCATCAAGACAACAGAAGCTAGCTTCAATTTACTCACAATTAATTTACTACTCACGCTTTAAATTTTTCTTTTATAATACTCACAATTTAATTTTTTCTTTAACTTAGAACATTTAGAAATGAAAGTGTCACTTAAACAGCATTCAGTTGTGATCAGTAAAAATACAAAAATGATACATGTAAGGCATCCAAAAAGCTATCAGAAAACAACACTGTTCACTGCTACATCTTTTTGTTGAGCAAGTAAACTGCTGACATTTTTAATTGTTGGATAATTGCAACAATATGGCTCAGGTAATTGTGTTAAGCTAGCCTGTTAAACTAGCCAAGAAGCACTAAGTCTTGCTTTCAGGAACTCATTGAATGCCTCACCACTTTCACAGCATGGGCAATTCATTTCAAACATCAATGCCTATTCATTTCATTGAACAATTTGAAACAATTTCAAAATGAACCATTACATTTGATATTTGTATGAAGATTTAATTGCTTCCTAAAATGTTTTACGTTTCATCCTAAAGATGTACAAATAACTTTCTTCTGCTTAACTTTCGAATTAATTAAATTACACATCAGTACAAACGTTAATACTGTTAGATGCAAAGACTTTATCAAGAAAATAGAAAATAATTATCTAAAACGTCAAATATACAATAAAATACTTTACGCATGTATGTACATTAAAAGTCACTTACCTTTGAAACTACATTAGTTGAAATTTTAAAAAACTTTTATTTACCATAATAATTTTTTTAATTTAGGCTTTTTTATAAATCCTCAACTTGCAACAAATTGAACCTCAACTCAACCTTCGAATCATACGTATAACTCTGAAACAAATCAACTTCAAGAAAAGATGCGCAAAAATTTGAGAACAACAAAACAAAAAGATCTCCTTAACTACAATTCTTTGATAAGCAAAGAACACACATTTTCCTTAACTCAAACACTTCTCTAAAGATCCTTCCAATACAATTGCACATTTGCGGAAAGACAGCTATCTTCTCGATGTACAACTCTACAGTGCTACACTACAAATAATAAACACCGAGAGACCGAGGAATACCAATACTAAAACACTAGTGTAGATGAAGGGCCAAGCATCGTTTGAACAACGAAGTCCCAAGGTACAATAACCATTGAGCTTAGGACAAGATTCAACATCTAAAGCATGTGAAACATCAAGGGGTGACACGCTCGACTCAGTTAACACGCACGGAGGCACAAATTCTCGGAACCGCCTCATTGAAAGCTCTATTATTGTATCGTAAGTTGAAAAGAGAGCTCAGTAGAGGGATTAATACGCAGCAGGGCATTTCAGTAACAACACCGTAGTGATATACAAGCGCGTGAACAGCATACATTCTCTGGCAATCATTCATTCCATTCCACAATCGACTCAATCATGCACACTTCCACCAATATCTTTAGAGGAAGGAAAGGCTTCCAAAACTCAAAAGGGGGTATTCTGTGGAATTCAATTTATCAGAAAATTTTACAGAAATCAGCCGAAAACAGGTGAAAATACTTCTACTTCTAATGAAATTTTACTCAGTTACTAAATATCTCAACCAGAGAAAGCCCCCTCCCAAGTTTTTAACAACACGACAGAATGAAATGCATATGCAAACAATCAGCAGTTTTATTTACCTTTATAAATGAACCAAAATTATTAACACATACCTTTTCAACTCTTTCAAAATTTCTGGCCCTCATCTGAAAAGAGACAAGTTTCCAAGTTAAAACATTTGTTGACAAGCGAGACTAGTTGTGCAATGATCTGTGTAGCAACTTATTTCCACGTACTTCTAATTCTATGTAAATTTTCCAGTAACGGCCAGCACTAGGAAAAACTTGAATTAAACGTTCAAATAAAAGCCGCATTTCCCCAATCCAACGACCTTGAGCTTCTCTTATAAGTAAACTCCATGCTTCTAAATCATATGGGTTTTCCTCTGTCTGCTTCTGAGCTCTCTTGAGTTTCTCGTTCCCCCAGTCCTACGAGAGAAATAATTGAATGTAATTCAACTCAACGGGCTTGATAATTTTCCTCCAACAAAGCATCTCAACGTTTTGTGAATTCAAAATAAGTTCACAAAGTATGTTACTTACAATTTCAAACTTCTCCTCGGCCATTTCCACTTCAATTTATAGCTTGACCAGTAACAGTTACTTGGCATGTAACTAAACTAGGAGATTGATGGAATGAGCGATGTAAATCACTGTGTTTATAGTACCAATATCAATGAATCGTGCGTTGCGACTCCCACCCTCCCACGCAGATACGGTCACTTTCTCACGACAACTTCCGGAGGTAGGAAACAAAAGTGATCGACGATACTTCCGGCTTTTTCGAATTTGGTTCACATAGGGTATATTTCTGTTTGTGGAAGAAAATCTTTTTTATTTTCCTAAGCCCTACACAAGGCCAGTTTATCATCTCCTTCGCCCTTCTTTGGTAAAAATGGTTTCAATCATCTTCATCAAACTTTAAAAGATTAGCAATTGTATAGTAGCCATAGCAGCATAGTATGCTCTAGAGGAACAGGTTATCCAACTTAACCACAAACATTACCAAGATTACCAACAACCAGACAGACAACAACGTAGTACATTTTATGCCTCTTTCGAGTAGATGATGTATAGAATGTACAGTTTAATAAGTCAAAGATAGGCTCATGTTTCAGGTCTGTTAATCATTATTTTTTCTTTGAGTAGTGTCATGTGTTACTAGGTCAATAATAATAATATATGTATTGCTGAAATTCCGTAAAGATGATTTAAGGTTGAGCTACAAATTAGTTGAGTTGTTAAAGTAAAAAATTACTCCCGAGTATTGATGAGCTCTATGATATGACAGGTAATGCAGGAAAATGAAAAAATCACAATTGTGATGTATCTTTAGTAGAATTGGGATTGAGGGCGCAGAGACTAACAGGAGTGAGGCAAACACCTCACTATTAATTTACGGGATGGATGGAACTGAGTTTTTAGAATAATGATATGCTAGCCACGCGAGCTGAAGCCACCAGAACATACAATGAAGGCAAATATGTAAGCCTTAAACCACTAGTTGGATGTTTATACACTTTCTGCCTTATGAGATCAAATCGTGCTTAAAGAGAAAGATTATCAGTAATATAAGTAAATTAAAGGAGAAATTTTGATGTTTAAAACATAGTATGGTTAGAATGTTTGACTTTCTTGTTAAAGATATGTCATTTCTGCATGCCTCAATCAAGACCGTCAAAGAAAAAAATAATAGGGGATGGATTGGTGGATAGTTAAATTTCTAATTCATAATGTTTTAAATTATAAATTATTCCTGTTTTCAATCTTAAGAAATGTTAAGAAAGAAAGTAAGTTTCCTCTGCTCATTTTCAAGACCATCCTGTCTAATGTTATTCCAATTATTCACACCTAGAACCTTCTTGAAATATATTATTGAAATGACTTGCTGCTTGAAAACTATTTATGACATTAAATATACTGTTCTGACCCATACCTTTGAGACTTGAGTGTAGCAATTGATTTAGAAGACACATTGAAAATTGATTACATATTACTTACATTAATTAAAATGTTACATGAGAGCAACCCCTATTAGGACAGAATGAAAGCATCGGAGAAGGAAAATATTTTATCCACTCATTCATTGCAAAAATTGGGAACAAAATATCTAAATGATAATAAAGCAGCCTCAGTAAGTATTGAATGATTATGAATGAGTATTAATATTCAGCTATATGTCTGAATTTTTTCTTATTTTATAAATACTTCACTAGGATGGAAAATAAACATACAGATATTGATTTGCCTGAATATATTTTTATCACATTTATTGCACATACAAATAAATACTGTACATAAAATCAACACTACCCACATTGCTCCAAAGAAGATAATATTCCTAATTTTGTTTTCTTTTAGGGGTAACTTTTTCTGTTACCCATTGCAACTGTACAGCATATGTCAAATATGCAGGAACAAAAATAGTTACCCTGGATTGCCAATCAAGAAAATTTACCAGGCAACCCTACATCTAGCCAAAAGGTCAACCAAATCTCTATTTACAATGGTTTGGCAGCCTCTTGTTTCATATGATTAAGGGATCACTTTCAGTTAATGCCTAAATTCAGCATTAACATTTGAAATTTACAGGTTGACATTCATCTTGTCAAAGATGCAAATGCCAAAGAAATAGACATGTTTAGTCCATCAGTTCACAATCAAAAATAAGTTCAAATTTTATACAGTGGCTTGGGGGTTTTGCATGAACCCATCAGTTCATTCTCCACAGCACTGTTGTATTGTCTTGTATTCTTTGTTTGATCACTTCTTATTATTAGCCATCAACTAATTTGCGATAATGATATCAATATATTTATGTATATAATATGATTTGATGCTTCACTAGATAACATCCAACATATACGTTATTTACAACTTTTACTCTATACCAATGTTATCCATTGTATCATTTCTTTGACTAGATTGCACTCATCCCAAATACTTGAGCCTTTTTGCTCCAAGTATACATGACAAACATAGACATTTAGCGGTTTATCTTGACATTTTACATGGTGCTGTGCTTTGCTCTATTCTTGTTACATGTATGAAAGTGTGTGTGTATACACTCACACTCAAATACATATATAAGAAACTCTCCTCAAACAATAGAAAACAGTATTTAGAAAATTATTTGCACAAAAAATAACTGTTACAAATTATTCAACACTTATTCTCTAACATATTCAATTATGCATTCATATCCATTCAATCAATGAAAACAAACAACAGTCGCACTTTTTGCTTGGACATTTTTACCTCCATTTGTCTTTGGTATATTGCTGCATGCCACCTACAAATTTCTTGTAAGGTGGAAAAATTACGGGGTTTCATATATCACAACCAATATATCCCTCACCCCTCCAAACAAAACCAAATCACAATGTACAGTAATTATAATTACATATCTTACATGTTATTGTATGACAAATGCATCCAGGTGCTGCTCCATCTGAGAACTAGAATCTTAAGCACTTAAACGTTACATCCTACTGGAATAATTAACATCTCTGATTATAGCACAGCCAATTCTTTTACAATGATTACATTGATAGAATGAGTGTCTATAGCCATTAGCATTTCATCTTCCTGAATTAATCAACTATATATATATATATAGTTTAGATATGATTTGAATAAATGCAGTTTACAAAAGTCTCTACAAAGATGACTATGGCTGAGGATTTGCTTTATGCATTCTCATCAAATGATAAATTAATAAATATACATCGTATTTTACAGTTTTTATAGATTTTTTGAGGAACTTCTCGCTGTGGTATACTGAGTTGGCTTACCCAAGACAGGTTAATCTCCATTTGGAAAATTTGGTTTGAAACAACAAACACAACAAATTACAACACATAGTTTGCTTAAATTGATTCTCTTCATTCCTTAATATATCTTTAATTCCTTCATTAAAAAAAGGAGTAGGAAGATTTAAGTATATACATAATGTCACAAATGATAATGCATTTTAATAGACAGTATTTAAGCTGATACTTCCTTTGACAGTTTTTATTAACTGGATGAATCACTGTCAGAGTCTTTCCCTGATGCATCGTCAACTTTTTCTTCCTCTACTACTGCTTCTGGTGGTTTAGTTGTTGTAATGGTGGCAGACACATAAGCTCCTGGACCACTTCCCTGTAACATTTGTGCAATTAGAATCAGACATACCTCATTTGATGGTATTATAGCCCATTAATTGAATTAATTTATATAACACTCCTTTTCATTGCTCCCAATGATTCTTGTCATCTTTTGGTGGAATGGAAATAGCTTAGGTGCTTGAGTGACAAGGTTGCACTTGATTGTTAAGTTAGAAAATAAATTAATTGATGGCTTTCCCTTTTTAAAATGTCAAAATAAACAATGAAATTCCATTAAAGCATTCAGAGTGGCTATATCATTCAGGAAGCTTGAAAAAAAAACTTTCAAATGGCTTACTAATGATTGAGTACTTCAAAAATTGGCATTATAATCTAGGAAGAATGTTTCAAGAACTTGGAAGCATAGAAGGAACTAAAGGGAACACAGCTCCATTAGTCTATCAATTTATTAATTTCTCCTCAATTGCGTAACAACTTGCAGCAATTGAAAGCAAGATATATAAAACTGCTAACCTAATATTCTTTTACCATTTATTAAAGGATTACATAACTTGTCCTATTTTGTTAAAGAGAATCTGCACAAACATAGCACCCAAATTTACTAGAAGTAATCAAACTTTCATTGTTCCTTATGCTTACAGAAACTACACTTATTACTCACCATTCAATAGAATGACGAGAGATTGCAACAGAACTAACCTGAAAACTGGAAAATTTACTCTTCTTTCCAACTTTTAAAATAGAAGGAATACCTTTCCTTAATCCTTTTTTAAAATGGACTAAAAAGAGCTCTTGGAAATAATTAATCGCCTTTTTAAATATTTTCTTGTTCTAGAACTGTTTTATATAAATCAGTTGATTTTAACCAGGGTATCAAACTAATATTTTACATTCCGGTTTTCTCTCCGGTTCTATTAAAAACACAAATTTCAGTTCTGTTTCAGTTTTGTTCTGTCTACCATCTTTGAACTGGTTTTATTCACTCTGGCCTATTAATTACTATATCCTTCAGAACTATTTTTTATTATTTTATGCACTTTTCAATAAAATTAGAATAATTTAAATTTATGCATAAAACTTCAAATATTAGAGACATTTTGGTCAATGTATTAGAAAAAATTAATTTTAATGTCAAGCATTCATTTTAGTTAGTCTCAAAATTGCTGTGATACATATTTAGTTGGATCTCCTTTATTTACATATTAGTAAAATTATATTTTTGGGAGCCAAAATTTGGAGCACTATTAATGACAGTTTTTGGTTTAGGTTCAGGTTTCATGCAAAAATAGTGATTTGTTTCAGTTTGATATCCTGATTTGATCACAAGTTCCTGGAAGCCCTAGGGAAGTTCCAGCTGGTGGTTTGTAATGAAAATGACTCTGCAAGTCAACTCACCTGTGTGTGCTCCACTTCAACTCTATATTCATGCCTTGCCAAGTATCTCACATATTTCTCAGGAGGATCATTGTCACCACCAGAAACTGATACCGATCGAATAGTTGTGTGAGATACTTGCGTTGCAGGCATAGTAAATTCCACGTACACATACTGATCAAGTGTCTCTGGCATTTGGTCATAGGATGTGAGATTCAGCCGACACACAAATTGATGAGTTGTATAAGCACCTGTAATTAATTTATTCTTATTTCACTATTCATTCAACTTTATTTTCACTGACTGCTAGTCAAAATATCATCTGATTCAAAACAATAATGCAAGGCATGTAGACAGAAAGTGTAATTCGTATGTGTTGCACAATTGTTATGTAACAACGAATTAATTCGTCAAAAATATTTGCTGATTTCGAATATTTTGTGTCCAACATATCTAGTTTAAATCTTTTGGCACAGAAATTGAAATCAATACAATGTGCCACATCAAATAAACATCTATTAAGGTAAGGTGGGTTTGATGCTCTTGCTTTCCACTTAATGGTGATTCCTAAATATGAAACCTAGTAAATGTATTGCATTGTTTTGTAATGTAGAAATGCTAACTATGGAAGCATTTAATATTTATTCATTATTTGATGCTAAGTATGAAAGTAGGTAACACCACTGTCATCACTAATCATCATCAGAGGTTTAAAAACACTCCATAAGCAGTATTTCGGCAAGCAAAACTCGCATTAAGAGACAAACAGGTAAGTAGGTAATAACAACTAAAAGTAAAAATAAAATGTGTTTGTTATGTACAAGCAGACATGATTTAAGTGAATGAATAAGTAAGTGAATTTATTACACATTATTTAATTAAACAGATGAAAACTATTGTCTAAATTAGATATCACTTGCAGTACATACAATTAATTCAGATGAGGAATCATATTAAGATGTCCCTGAAAACCATCATCAAATTAATTCTAAGTTTCTAAAAAAATCATATAAAATTACCAAAGGTTTAGAGATGTGAAAATATGTTTACCAATACATATATAGCAAACTCCTTCAGTCATAATTGTGCAGTGGTAAGGTGGTGGAAAATACAATTTTTCTGAATAACAAGTGGAAAAAATACCAAACAAAGACAACTAGGCAGATGTCCTCCAAAATCAACAACAAAATGAAGTTTAATTCGCCTTGCTGTAGTGGGTAGTACCCACTCTATAGCCACTTCTTGAATCCTTCCTCAATTTTTTGAGAATGAATCTCAGGAATATTTTATTATAATTATTCTGAAATAAGTTGGAATCATTACAGCCTAAAAAGCTATTCAAAAATAGAATAGGTATTGAGTCCATCTTTTGCTTTAGCTCACACACAAAAGGTTGTATGATTTCTGAAACTCTATAATCATCATCAGAGGTTTAAAAACACTGCGTAAGTAGTACTTCGGCAAGCAGAACTTGCATTAAGAGACAAACAGGAAGCTCTGGATTACCAATTTCTAGGAAGTCCCGATTGTCTCTTAATGTGAGTTCCTCTTGCCAAAATACAGCTCACAGAGTGTTTTTAAACCTCTAATTTACTAACAGCTGTGTTCCAACTTTCTTTTTCTTTCACTATAATCATCCTTTTGAATTATCTTTCAAGCTGAATTACAAAAGGGTATGAGAAGTTTGCTCAAATAAGTCTGCCATAGATCAAGAGTTGTGAGGAGAAAGAGCAGGACAATGAATTTACTACACAAAGGATAAGTATTTTAAAGTTGATAGGAAATTTAGGTTTTCCCAAGAAAAAGCAACAAGTAAAAAAGCATAGAACATGGGAGAATGATTGTTATGACTGATTCTTGTTTACTGTTTCAATACTGTGAAACTGTTGTTCAATACAAAAATACAGTATGAAAATGGACAAAGTTGAAGTGCAAAACCAGATTTAAACATTCAAAATAATAGACACTATATGTGTGATGAATGAAAAAGTAAGTAAAGAAAATTTCATGAGTACAAAAATTAGACTGGAATTTTTAAGATCTAACAAAGTATTTCCTGAAATACCTTGTCCTTCTTTGGGTAGTCGGCTCATCCTCCAGACTATAGCTCTGTGCTGGTGCTCATACTTGGCTTGTCCAGAGGTGACCTCAATGAGAGAGTTTTCTAATGTTTCCATCGTCCCCAAGAGCCTTTCAATTCCTTTAATTTTCCCTGTTCTAAAAAAATAATGCAACAGAAATATTTTATTTCATTGATAATAATAAACAAACAAAGCCATTCACAAAATTATTTTCAGATAAAAATTGCTTTTATTTAAATTACAAATACATGGATAAGGCATTTATTTTACTGTTTTCAGAATTGATTGTGATAAAATTAAATGATAACTTAGTTGCATTAAAAAATTGCAACCTTAGCAAAATTACTTATAGTCATTCATGATAATTTAGATATTATATTGAAAAATATTATAATATGCTTATTATATTCAATAATAAGAAGATATCAAAATATGAATTTTAGTATTCTCAGCAATTTTTCTACCTGTTTAATAAAACTGTTGTAAATGCTAGAATTTGCAAATTATTTTCTTTACATTATGAGGAATTCAAAGAGATTATACTGCACACTATTGCTGTAAGAAAGTTTTTTTTAACAGTTTGCAATTGGGTGGTAGTTTGATGGATTATTGCAATTAAAGAAGAGTTCTCAGGATTCCAGCCGGGTGAGGTCATCCATGACGGTCGACATTTCAGTCTCTGACTGGAAGAGAGCAAAGTGAAGAGACCAAAATGTCAACTATATGAGTTGGAATTCTGGAATCCTGAGAATTCTTCTTTCATCTAATACACCGGAAAAGCACCAGATCATTCCTTATTGCAATTAAGTTATTATAACAACTTTTATTGATTTTGTTATAAAATCTTTCTTAAATTTATCATAATTTAATTTCAGTTCAAATGATATTTATATATTCAAATGTATCAACAACATTTTTTTAATTTCAAGGCATTTATACTCTTACTTCTGACAAACAGTAATTGAATTACAATTTGTCATAATTACAATTTGAATAATTTCACCAGTTATTACTTGTAATGCGATAAAATGAGCACAAATCTAATAAGGAACAAAATTTATTCTGTGAAATTGTTTTCATTCATAGTGTAAATTAATTCAAGTTTGAACAAGCAACATTTTCACAAAAATTAACTTCTAAAACTTTTTCTGTGCGTAATTCCACCAAAGAACACCTATATATCATTTTAATATACAATTTTTGATACTTATTGTTTTCCTCACTTTGTTGACATTTTATTTGAGCAATCTGGCGTTGAATACTTTTCCAATTTCTATAGTTTTAATTTTTACAATTTTCCCAAATTTTAAGCATCAAATATCAAGTCCTCATCAATAATTAGATCTGCCAAAAACATTTCAGCCAATTAGAATAAAAATTAAAAACATCAAGAAGGGTACATAAATACTATGTTACCTTTATTAAGTCACCTCATATTAACAAGATCACTGAGAGCATTTCATCTGCTTCCACCAAGCCCCTCTTAGGCACATACAATGTATGAACAGATAAACATAGCTAACAGATTTCACTGTCATTAAATTACCATCAAACCTTGTGCAGATGTAGCAATTGAGGAACCAAAGAATTTTGAGCAAATATCTGGTTATACCTCCATTTCCGTATCTTATATTTTTTTAATGGCAACATCCCTTGGTGCAAAATGATTGACAAGGCATCCTTTGCATAATAACTGAATCTAGTATTCATGATTTCGAATATCTTCAAGTATCAACAGGTAAAATAAGCTATATATTTCATATTTGTTAGGTAGCATATCCAAAGTTTACACTGGACCTCAACTGGCAGGGTTATGACTGATGAAGGCTAACAAAGTACAAAACACCCGATAATAATGAAAGAGATACTCTAACATGATGGTTAGAATCTTATTTATCAATGATTGAATTTTATTTACCCTCTACAACCCAGAAGAATGATGATCATCAATTATAGAAAACATAACATTTTCACATGAAATTACCTTCTATGAGCTGACTTTACAGAGCCATAGCGGAAATGCTTTTCCACCCTAAACAGGTATATCCAACATTCAGGAATCGGAAACCTGACTGCTATATCTTCACAAGGAACTTGTCCAAGCTTCCTGCTTGCAAACCCTGGTACCAGGATATCTCCTTTTATCTCAATCTATAAAAAATGGTTGAGAATGTTAAACTACAACCTTTTAAAACTAAAAGTAGATTTATACCATTGAAATAAGTTGATAATTTTCCAAGTTCAGATATTAGAATCATTCTTGAGGATGGAAATGCCAAACTTAGAAGAGAAAATGTGGAAAAATACCAGTAGTTTCTCCCCAATTAGTAGTAATTTCTCCACAATATAGCCAATGATAATGACACAAAACTTTTGAGCCTCGATGAAAGGATAAATTTCAAGGTTATGAGAGCAATGTTCCCACATGAGAGTATCCGCAAGCAGACATGGGTGGCCCTCAATGGCCAAACAAAGAATCACATCTATCATGTTTTTGTCAATCACAGGCATAAGACAAGCATTTTGGATGTATGCAGTCTAATAGGAGCAGAATTTGACTCAGACCGCTACCTAGCAACAACTAAAGAGGTGCAGAGGATCACAGTGAAGAAGAGAAAGGTTAAAAGTACTAAGTGAAATCTGGTGGAATTTCATTTTAAAAAACAAAGAAAAAATCAAAGATTTACTTTCCACAGAATTTATTAATGCGACCATGGTTTCAGTGTAAATTTACACCATCATCAGGCACTGAGGCTTCGTTACAACAGCTTAAGAACAAACCAGAGAGGGGGGGCCAATTAGTTATTCATAATAGGTCGTTAAGTGGAGGGGGAGGGGGTAATGAACGGAAAAGGCTGGTAAACAATGTAGAAGGATTCTCGGTGAAAAGGAATTCATTGGCAAGGGAAAAGGAATGGTGGAGATGGTGGAGTATTTGAAATTTTTCTAGTATATCTATTTTGTACGTATTACGGCAGGAGTGGAGGATTACAGGTGAAAATTCGGACTGGTGATTTTCAACTAAAAGGTGTTCAGCAAAATGAGATCTATGAGGGGCGTTGTTAAGGAAAGCTCTATGGTGTTCATTGCATCTGGTAAAAATATTCCTACTACTCTGGCCAATATAACTAATTTCACAGTCTTTACAAGGGATTCTATAAATTCCAGGCTTAAACAGGGGGTCAATTTTATCTTTATTATTACATAGTAAAGACCTGAGTGTTTTGCTGCTTTGGTATGCTAGGCGGAAATCATTCTTGGGAAATATATTACATATTTTGTAAGATAGATCGCCAATAAAATTTAACTTGTGCCATTTCGGAGGGATTGAGTCAGTAGGGGGAGTGAATATAGAATGGATAGCAGTTTTTCTCAGTTTTCTGGCAAGTATTTTATTAACCAAGGAAGAGGGGTAACCGTTATTAATTGCAATCGTTTGTATTGTATTTAGTTATTTTTGGTATTTGTCGGGTGACATAGGTATTTTAATGAGTCTGTAAAGGAGGGAATGAAAGGCTGCAAGTTTCTGTTTGTAATGGTGGTCAGAAGAAGCTGGTATTACAAGATCCGTGTGAGTTGGTTTTCTATATATGGAAAATTGGATTTGGTTGTCGGAGATAAGTATGTTTAGGTCTAAAAAGTTGATCGAGTGATCTACTTCAAATTCACAGGTGAATTTAAGGGAAGGATGAACTGAGTTTAATAAATGAAGTAGTTCGGTAATTTGTCTTTGGGACCCTTTCCAGATGCATAGAATGTCGTCAACATAGCGATGCCAGGTACATAAATACTATATTACCAAGGAACAATGGTACCATAAATACTATGATAGCAAGGGATATTTGCTATTAAAAAATTGGGATTCAACATGGTCGAGGAAAATGTTAGCAAGAATAGGGGAAAGTGGGGAGCCCATAGCAAGTCCGTTAGTTTGACAGTAAAAAGAACCATTAAACTGAAAATAATTTTGGTCTATACACACTTTAAGCAAACTGATGAATTCACTGATATATGTGTTTTCTATGAAATTGCCCTCCATGGTTTTCTTAATGATATTTAAAGTTTCATCCACCGGAACGTTAGTAAAAAGGTCTTGAATGTCGAAAGATAACAGTTTGCAATTGGGTGGTAGTTTGATGGATTTGAGTTTATCAGTCAATTGGACAGAGTTTTCCATGGTATATTTGGCAGAAAATAACCCTATATCACCTACAGCATGGTTGAGATAGGCAGAAAGCTTACAAGCTGGAGAAGACACACCAGACACTATCGGAATCTAACCAGAAGAAGATGTGGAAGTATTTTGAAGAATTAAGTGAAAGTATTTAGAAGTATTTTGTGACCACCTACTACTTTGGAAAATCCAGCAATGAGTGTAATATAAAAGAAATAGAATCTAAGAAAATTAATTCTAAGAAATCATACTTTTCATGAATGATATGCAACAACAATAAGCTAAAGAGTACAGTATTTACAACCAACAACACATGCAGATAAGTGGCTTGTGTGGTATTGATGTAGATGAGAAGCTCAGAGTTTAAGGCTGCATTTTTGGAAAAGCTGATGAGTTGCTGAAGTAAAAGTAATATCAGGTCATGGAAGAAGATGCTGAAGTCAAGAAGAAATGGATGCAGACTGTTGAAGAGGCAAAGTACCAACTTGGGCATAAATGGCAATGAGAGTGACTGAGTGTGTGTGTGGAATATTTCTTACAATACTGTATCAAACAGATCCTTTCAGTCATTTCAACCAAATAATTGATAGTAAAATAGATATTTGCCAATTTTTCCCTGGCTATGATAATGATGGAATTACCATACCATATTACCATATAAATTATGCCATGGAAACATCAAATTATTATCTGACCCTCAGAAAATCTTATAAATATTTCACACATGCAATACAATGGAAAGGTACTAAACCCTAAAACAATACAAATTTTAAGACCCATGCACCAGTGTATGTAAATGGTGATACCTTATTTCCAGTAGTACATGTTGTGACTTTAAGCTGAAGTGGCAACTCTCGGTTCTTTGGTGGGCGAACTCTAAAACGCATCAGTTCTATGTAACATGCATCTGGAGGCTTGAATCTTCATTATTCCAGTAATTTTCAGAGTTAGATGAAAAAATAAAATTGTTAGAGTTGTAAGGATGTTATGATTAATTGAAGGACTTTACCTTTAAATACAAATCAAGGACATCTATTCTATTTCATTACATTCTGTTATCTTAATTAATGATTCTACTCCATTCAGGTTTACTAATTTTATGTAAATATCATCTTCATCATTTACATTTATGAACGTTGGTTAATATTTAATTTGGGTTAATAGTTAGTTTTTTAATAGAAAAACAACAAATAATTTCTGTCTCGATTAAAAGTAGATAAAAATATACTCACTTGATTACTCTTGTAGTGTCATATTCACTTGTATCTACACAGCTGTGAAATTCTACATTTTCAAGCCTAATCCATTCCTCTGTAACTACTGGGATGATATCATGTCTACCCACAACTTCTTTGCCCTGCCTTACCATGTCATTCACACCAAGCTCGATATCTGGCATACCTAATAACAAAATTCTTAGATGAAAAATAATCCTAAAGATACCTCTGAAAGGCTTCAAGTAAGTATAATAAATACTTCTCCAAAAACAGTTTTTGACTAACTTCAACAAATTTCTCAAAAGGAATGCTATTTGACTTATATCTCAAACTATTTTATCAAATTGGGAACAGAGATATCCCAAGAGATAAAACAAGGTGAGATTTCCTGAATAATTTTGTTGAAATTGTTGCTTTCTGATACTGATGATTATGAATATAATAATATACATTGATCAAAATTTATTAAAATCAAAACCAACCAAAATTTTTTTTAATATTCAAAATATATATTTATGCATACCAAGAAACAATTGTAAGGTAAAAGACATACAGGAAAATAAATAATATGGGAAAATAAGCACTAAGGAATATAGTCATCATAACAGTTGTACCTTTTGGTATGTTTGTGTTTCCTAAAATTCCATACTTCATGCCCTCTCTTTCATTTCTTTGTAACTTATCCAACCCATTATTCTATCAAATATTTTGCCTTTGTCTTCCCCCATCTTTTTCTTGTAACTTACTCTCAATTAGTGTCAATGGTTTTGGCCTTCACTTGGTGGCATACAGAATAAAGAAAAGTAGTGTATTGTAGAAATTGAAACTGTAGTGTTCACTAATTTTCTTTGTTCTATCTTCAATTAATTTTTTTAGGAATATCTCTCCTTTCAATATATGACTCACTCTTTTCTCCAATCCTTGGTGTCCTCTTTTTCTAAAGGTCCATGTTTTACACATTTTAAATAAAACATTCCACACCAAGGAGAATTGATCCACTCTTTCTAGTTTTTCCTTATCAACTCTGATAGTTAGCTTGGCTTTCTTTCTTTTGGTGAAGTGAATTAATTTAGTTTTTCCTACATTTATTTTCATCCCAAAATCCTCTGCTCTAACATATACTATTAGTACATTTACTAGGATTTCCAAATAAATTTTGGAATCATATACAATAGCTTCATTGTCTTAATTTCTTACTGACTTCATTTCTGAGCAATCACAAAAAATCAGTTCTATATATATTTCTTCCCAAGATTCTTTCATTTCCTCTATAAATACAATAATTGTATTGTGTCTGATGGTGATAAAGGACAGCCTTTTCTTCAATTCGATCCTTTTCCATTCCCTTATTTCCTCGATTTTAATTACCATATCTATTGTCATCTATGGTTACCTAATTTTGTTTTGCTAGACTCTTCCAATAACTATTTGTGCATGACCTCTGACACAGCTTTAAATCTTTATCCATCCTTCCTCTTTGGAGGGATATCATCCCTTCTCTTAATTTCCAGAGCCTTGCAAACAGGCTTTTCAAACTCCCTTCCATGGGGGCAAATTCCATTTGCATGCCATTTTTACCAAAACTTCCTTTTAGATTTCAGCTCAGTTCTCATTGTAGCAAGTTCATATCCAAGTGTACATTACCACCAGAAAAACTTTTTGAGTTTTTAACACTATTTTTAAATCTCCTTCTTACCAAAATGTAATCAATTGGGATCAAATCTGCATCTCCTGGCTTTTTCCATGTGTACCTCTATCTACTATGTAGCTGAAAAAGGATGTTAGTGATACAGAGGAACAGTAATAACAGTCCTCTAATAACAGTTGTTCAATTAGTCCTCTTTAATTTCTATTTCCTAGTCCAAACTAGTCCATCTTTGCCTTGCTAACTACTGCATTTCAGTATCACATTACAATTAATTTTTTGTCTTGCCTATCACCCTTCCAACTTCTTCCTCTATTTGTTCACAAACTAAGTCTAGCTCATTCCCACTGTGATTACTAATGGGCAAATACTAAATCATCCTTTATTTCCACTGCCATAATTCAGTTAACTTATACCAGGCTTCTCTGGCTCTTTTATCTAACAATGATTCAATTCCCTTTTGACTAGTATTTCCTCTAATGAAAATCTCTAACACCATCAACCCAAATATTTCACCCATCTTTCCATCATACCTCACAAAGCCCTCATATTTTGTTATTAGACCCTTCATTTCTACCTTTACATTATCCAACTTCCCTTTCCTTACTTTCCACAATCCCACCTAAGTTTCCTTGGCCATGTTCTCACTTATTTTCTGATTGTTCATTGGGTAAGGTTTTAAAGCTTTTGTGGAATAACAACTTAGATGGTCTCACTCTCATAGGAACTACACTACAGGGCTAAATACCTTGTATGCCTTTACCAATATCATCATTCTGGTACATCATATGCATGGGATAATTATTCTAGGTAGCCTCCCCTTGCCAACCTCACCAATGTTTTAACATGATACTATCACTCATATTGAACACTCCACTAGAGTACAAATGCCTTGGCAACTGCCCCACTGAGATACAAATGCTACATGGACTACCTTTCATTTTGTCCCCACCAATTGACCTATCTAGCAAGGGGTACCCTACCAGGAACTAAGTTCCAGCCAGTCTAGCTCTCCAGGTCATAGGAGCATGCAAGCCTTTCCATCATGGCAAGGTTGTAGTCAAGGGATAAGACAATTGAAAATACCAGCAATAATAATTTAACCATGAACTAAATAGGGGATTCTGTTGCAAAATAGGAGATTAAAGATAATTATTTTAAATAATTCAGACCAGAACTTGTAACAGTCATAATTTCAGAAAATACATTCCAAACAACATACATAACTCTCTCATTCAAGATTATCTCTATCCTACACAAAGAAAGACAGTAAAATTCATTCAAACAGAGATATAATAAAAGAGGAAGACAAAAAAGAAGAATGATACCTGTGATAAAGCCCAAGAAGAATACTCTAACCCGTGCTATTTGCCTAGTGACATGGCCTTGGTTGTTTTGCTCAACATAAAGTTCATCAACAGCAGTAATTTGCACTTCATCTGTCTTGTAAGTGAGAGCTCTGTCTCTGTGTGCAGACAGCCTAAACAAGGCTTCTTCAATAACGACACTGAATTTCTTCAGATCTTCAAATGATTGGGACCCTAACTTCAGCAGCTGAGAAATCTGTTGAAATAATCACAAAACCTTGTTTAGACCTTTGAAGAATTAGAACAAATTTAAATATGTATGGAATACTTGCTCTAAAGTACAATTCACCAGTAATATTAACCAACATTGGCTCAAAGTGATGTGTAGCAAATAAATACAAAATTCGGCCACTTATCCAGCTAACCTGCATCCAGAATATACAAAAACCAGATTTACATAAAGAGCTACAACAAAAATATATTTTCTCAGAATTTTTCCAACCCTTTTCACACTTTTAAAATCCAAGAGTAGCATATAAAAGGAAGAGAATATAGAAAACAACTTGATGTTTGGGACTTATTTCAGAAACTAACTTCTAAGGTAATTCTACTGATGCTTACACAACATTATATACATAAAACTCAGCCTTTGACTTCTGGTGAGTCATTTCCATCAATTACATATTTGAAAGCTCTATAGATATTTTTTTAAATGATGCTATGAAATTGAAATGAATTAATATGGCTCAGTTAATATTCATACATATTTTCTTGAGTTTGTTAATGTGATTTTGGACATTTTAAGTCTTTGGACACAAATTGCTGGGTGTAAAACTCTTACTTGCAACCATCAAGTAGCTGGCTAGCTGGATGAATGATTCTACTTTCTATTGAACCAGTCAAAATGAGTCAAAGACAACAAGTATTTAGAGAGCCATTCAACAAGCAAATCAAAAGACTTATTCAAGTACTTGTAAAATAAAAGTTATTTGTGCATGCAAAAGGTTAAAGTTTTAATACATATGCACATATAGAAACAATAAAATACCAACTAAACCAAATATAAAGTGAACCCACTATTTTAAAAATCTAGCAATTTATAAAAATGTATACTGAATGACAAATTGAAAACAGATATTTCAAATTTGTGGAGGCAATCTTTAGATTTGATGTCACCAGGAAGTCTGCTATAATATTTTGCAGCTACAATTTAGGGACTTTGAATTTAATTCTTACTTAATTTTTATTCTTCAGTAGTACATGTGAAGGCAAATTTGGTTTCTGGGAGGAAACTGGGAGGATAAATTTGTTTTGTAAAAGGGTGAATTTGATTTGTAAAGAGTGAATTTGATTTGCAAAAGGATGCATTTGATTTGCAAAAGGGTGAATTTAGACTGCCAAACCTGTAGCATTGGATAAATGGATACATAGCATTACATTTTATCAAGGTTTACTAGATTTTCAATCAAAAGAGTGATGTGAAGACCACAACAGAAATCCTCAATAAAAATATTTATTTTATATACTAACGTATAAGATGCATTTATTCATTGAAAAATTAATTTTAAGTGGATTATGCATCTAATATACTAGTGAACTCTCTAATCAACAATGACACAAGTTGACCTAAAAATGTTTTTTTCTTATTGTGTGCATCTGAACCTTTGAAGCAAGAGTAGATGGATTGTAGGTCTATCTAAATTTAATATATTCCTTATTTAATAATAATAATATTAATAAGTGATGATTCTCTAAATGCTTTAATGAGAACTGGATAAATTTCCAATAAAGTCCATCATATAAATATATCATCATCATCATCAGCTATTTTCAATCCGACGTCAGATGTAGGTCTCCCCAAGTGCTTTCCAATTCTCTCTATTCTGAGCTTCTCGTTGCCATGTTACCCCTAAATACTGAATGATGTCTCTGTTCCATCGGTCCCTTGGTCTTCTTCTTGGTCTCTTAACATCTCTAGGTATCCAGTTCAGAACTGATGATGTTCATCGGTTGTCGTTTCTCCTTGCAACATGGCCTGCCCACATCCATTTCAGTAATCTTACCTTATCTATGATGTCTGTCACTCCTGTCATCTTCCTAACCCAGGTGTTGCATTTCCTGTNGGGTTATTGCTGCGTTTAACACCTATGTTTCACTTCCATATGTCAAAACTGGTAGAATGCATTGGTTGAAGACCTTTCTCTTCAAGACCATTGGCATTTTCGACTTCAGAATATGGTTGTTCCTTCTGAAAGCACTCCATCCTAGTTTAATTCTTCAATTCACTTCATTAATCCTGTTTTTCTCTCCTGTTGTAACCAGTTGTCCCAGGTAAGTGTACTCTGAACAAACATCAAGGGGTACCTCTTGTAGTAGGATTGGTACTTGTGCTGCAAAAGAATTATACATTATCTTAGTTTTTGATAAGTTTATCCTGAGTCCTACTTCCTGCCGCACAGTGTTCAGTTCTCAGAGTCTTGATCTTCACTGTTGGTTGCAAAGAGTACTATATCATCTGCAAAATGCAGATGACTGATGTACTCTCCATTGATTCGTAGGCCTTTTTCATCCCAGTCTAAAGTTTTAAAAACTTCTTCCAGAATGGCTGTAAAAAGAATTGGTGAAAGGTAGTTGCCTTGTCTCACTCCCTTCTCAATCCAGAATTCCTCTGTTTCCTCATGCAGCATTACAGATGCTGTGGTGTCCTTGTAGATGCTGCACAAGAGTTGGATGTACAAGGCATCTATTCCTTGTTTCCCAAGTGTTTCCAGTGTGGAGGAGGTAAAAACCGTGAAAGGCCCGGGTATAGTCTACAAAGCAGAGTACTAGTGGCATCTCATATTCGTTCATTCTGCTGATAATTTCTTGCAGTGCGTGGATGTGATCCTTAGCGCTGAATCCCTTGCGAAATCCAGCTTGTTCTCTGGGCTGAGCAGCTGCCAGGGATATCTGCAGACATGCAGATATTACTCTCATGAATGTTTTGTAAATAACAGGAAGGAGTCTGATGGGGCAGTAGTTCTTCAAATCTTCCTTGCTTCCTTTCTTGTGTAAAACGACAATCTTTGCATGATTCCATTCCTTGGGAATTCTCCCTAGTCTAAGGCAATTAGTGAATGGCCTCTGTTACTTCTTCTGGGAGAATAGAGGGGGGATTTTCTGAGTTTTGTGTTTCTTCTTGGTTTTGCTCTTCGGCATTTTGTGTCTTCTTGTATAAGTTGGTGAAGTATTCGGTTACTGTCCTCAGTATTGCTTGTCTATTGGAAGTTGTTGTGCCATCATCTTTCTGGACAGCGAGGATTTGTTTCCTTCCGATTGCTAGGCATCATCTGACCCTCTTCATACTCTTGTTGTTCTCTATAGCTTCTTGCACAATTCTTTTGTTAAAATCCCTCATGTCTTCCTTCATCGCCACTCTGATAGACTTGCATAGCTCGACATATTCGATATTTTCCTTTGGCTAGTCTGAGTGCTTCAGTTGCTTTCGCTGTTTCATCACTTTCCTGGTTCTGTCACTAAACTTCTTATCCTATTGCCTTTTTGGTGCGCTTGCTACTTCTTCTACCGCTTCCTTCATGACTTCCATGACTCTGGCATCCAGTTCTACTTCTTGAAATGCTGAAAACCTATTTTGAAGTTCCAGCTGGAACTATTTATGATTTTCTTCCAATTTTGCAATACTTACCTCTTGTTTCCTGCTTGAGACCAACTTCTTGCACCCCATTCTGATGTTGATCCTCATCCTGCATCTAACAATCCTGCGGTCACTTCCTGTGTTGAAGTTGTTTAAAACTTCACAATTCGTAACTGTGTAGAGTTTGTTAGCCAATATGTAATCTATTTCTTTTTTACTCCATTAGGACCTCTCCAAGTTCACTTCCTTGTAGGATTCTTCTTGAAATATGTGTTTGTTATGTACATATTGGTACACTCTGCAAACTCTACCAGGCGGTTACCTTGTTCATTTCTCTGGCCTAGTCCATGTTTTCCTGTGACAGCATCATCTGCTTCCTGCTTACCTACACGAGCGTTAAAATCGCTCATGATGATTTTATATTAGTGATCTTCCTTGTCATATTCCATGCTGAGAGTCTGGTGGAAATTTTCAATTTCCTCTTCACTGCTTGCTGCTGTTGGTGCATAAACTTGGATGATCTGAACAGAGTAACACTTATTTATCCTTAGGATGAGCTTACATATTCTGTCAGATACACTTTCTATTTTCTCCACATTATTTTTCCATTTCTTGTTAATTAAGAAGCCAACTCCTCCAAGTCTTCCAAACTTTGTTCCCCTATAGTAGAATATATTCTTATCCTTGAGCGTTATCAGTTCTTCTGATTTTTCTTCTTACTTCACTGAGTCCGATGACATCCCACTTTATCTTCTCTGCTTCATTGAGTAGTTCCAGGAGTCTATCTTCTCTCTTCAAGCTGCGGCAGTTGTAGGTTGCGAAGCATAGGGTGTTATTTCTTTTCTTCATGATGGACCTCTGTAATGCCACCACCTCCTGGACATCCGAATGGGTGGTGCTTTTACGTCCGGATAAATTTCCATTACATAAGCTCATCATGATAAATTGTAATTGCACCTGGAGGGTAAAAGACAGTGATTCACCGGGCTGTCTCACTGCTGGTTGGTGAATGAATAAATGCCACTCTCACTATTTGGCCGGAGATATTGTTGAAGCCTTCTTAGCATGTTTGAACCTGAGCTATACATTGCCTCCAACCTCCGTTTACACCCCTCCGCCCCGACAAGGCAGTGAACTGTGGCAGTATGAGGAGGGGATATATATATATATATACACAAGTAAAAGTAGCTTGCATACTGCAAGCTTAATGTAAGATAGTTTAACTATGGCATTACATACCACCTGCAACAGTCCGCCTTCCATACACCGAGTTCANTTGTCTTGATTTTGTAGGAACATTGCATCTAATTTATTTTTGTAGAAGAAAAAAAGACTGGGGGTTTGAGTCCAAGAGCCAAGGATGCCTTTAAGAAAAAATCACAATATTTGGTAGTCAATTGGCCCTCTAATGATTCCCTAAATTCAATATTTCCATCTCATCTATAAGTGTGTGACATAAATGAAAATACAAATAAAATTAAATAAAGCAAACACTGTTTTTATGTATTTCTTATAGAGTTTTACTGACAAAAAAAATAAATGCATAAATACATATATGGTGATGATTATTATATTAGACAGATTTTCTATGGTATATATTATGGTAGATGAAAAATAGTTCCAAAAAATGGCTGTGTGATGTATGAAGGTGCATTTATATATATGGAATATATGGTATTTATTTATGATTTCATCATGCTTAATATAATTTGTGTTTCTTTCCAAAAATAATCTTACTGTTTGACATGAATCAAAATACCTGAGGTGCATGTTCTACTGGAAGTCCAAGCTTCTTGAGGTCACTACCAAATTCTTTGACTCCTTGGTAATCTCCCTGAATAGCATATGCAGCAAACTGACTCAGTTTGTTTGTGATACGCTCTGCTTTAGTAACTTGACCTGGTCTAACTCCTGGCCTTTCTTTGTAGAAAATGAACTGCAGTTTTATTGTGAATATTTTTCCGTAAACATCATATTGCTGGGCACCTATAAAACAAGAAAATCATTAACAGCTAATAAGATTACATAAAATCCTTGACAACTCAAAAAATGGATTTTTGTTTTAAAATAGTAATTGTATCTCTAATAATCTACATCACTCTCTCCAAGGTAATGCTAAGCAAAAAATGTAAGCTTTTCCTTTACGCAAATATAACAGAACATGGATGCCAGGTTCTTGGAGTCCAAAGATGAAAAAGAATGATGAGATTACTTTGTGAGATATAATCTACATCTTTAAGGTCTTTAGAATGGCCTGCTTAGGGAGTTAGTGGTGAATTTTGAACAAATGGCAATAGGGGCTTCTACAGGATCCTCATTCATAAATGGGAAGTATAGAAAACCCATGCATAAATACAATGGAAAGATTAAACTCAACAGAAAAAGGAGAAATATGAGACATGTTTTGCAGAGAATACATTGAAATCAAAGTGTAGAAATGTGAGAAAGAGATTCCTTAATTTTTTCGGCAACACAATCATTCCATCATATAATTCTTGTTACTAATAATTTAAGTAAAACAAGCTACATTTGAAGTGAATATCCAAGTGTAAATAGTCTTTATTTAATGTAACAGTTAGCTTTCTATTAATACTTACTTATATCTGATACAGAATAGCAAGGCTGCAAAGGAAGTTCTTGGAATGGATCTTTGTCATCTTTGGTATTATAAAGTTGAAGGACTGGATTATCTCCTTGACTCACCAGTTTTACATAAACTTTCTTCCAGAACCTGTAAGATTTTATTACTAGAGAACCTGCTGCTCCAATAAATCAAACTCACACATGTTTGATTGATACTACTGGGATAAGTTTGTAGTCAGAGCACTGAGTCTGAGCTCTGAGCAAGGAGTCATCTAGGTGTCCCCCAAACCAATATTTATAAATTTTTTAAAAGTTTATTTTGAGAAAATTCTTTGTATTCATTTAAAAAAGATTGTTTCTCAATGCCCATGTATAAACATATATCTTTCAGAATATACCCACATAGCAGAAACACATCTAAGAGATGCCACATAGATGACACAAAATGGCTCCTGGGACATCAATGGGTCTATCTAATATGGTGTTAAGTTAAGTTAACTTATAAAACAAAATATACTTCAATATCAATAAGAAGAAAGTGTCTTGTTGGGTTTTCAATTCAAATGAATCTATTAGGAAAGTGCTAAATTAAATAAGGAGTTCATACTGCTAAATGTTATGAGATCTGACATTAACTCCAAAGCAGGGATCTGCACTTTCTTTTAAACCTCAATTAGTACTTTAAAAGGTATTTATCACCAACAGAAATCAAATATGAAATTAACACTCACTTTCCCAGGCATTGAGACGTTAATGTCTCAAAAGATGTTCTTAAGATGTCTCAAAGAGTTACGATGTTATGTGGGTAGTTAGTTCAGCAAGGAAGGTTTTAAGAGCTACAACGACATTTTAAAATTAAATTTTCCATCCTGTCAATCCTCAAACTTGATAATTCTATTTAATATAGAATGTACAGTGATTGGCAAGAAAGAAAAATGCTTGCAATCTCCCTTTCCATGCAAATCCTTTCTCATCAAAACTGATTTCATTTTCTGCAGCATAAAAAATATTCTGCCCTCTAAATTATGTTTGTTGAAGAATATCTGAATTATATTATTTAGAAATATGTAATCAAGCTTCATCTGCACATCATTAGGTTTACCTCTGGCCAGTTATCTTCTTCTTGTTAGGCTGTCGAAGTTGCATCTCCCAGCCTTCATCTTCATTGTGCATGATACGTGGGAAGTCTTCAAGAGGCTGTGAGACATCTTCATCAAACAGTGGAGTTGGGGGAGTCTCTTGAGAATCACTTCTTGGAAGCCCTGGTTCTCCACCAGGACCAGGCAGTCCAACTATTGAGAGAGATTCTTGTAATTGCATAAATCCACAAATACTTCAAAGTTCAAAAGTTAAAAGTTAGCTATACATAGAGGAACTAAGTGATGAAAAAGAGGGACCAGAAAGCTGGTATAAGAGCAAAACTTCAAGAAAAAATATCAAACAGCAGGAGAACACAGAAAATATCGAAGTTACGAAATATTTACCAAATTTTTCATATAAGCCAAAGCTTAAGACTGCAATAAACTATTAAGAAGTGAAATTTCATATTAATTTTGTAGCATAAATAAGGTGCTTCAAGTTTTTCCTAAACATTAATCTCAAATGTTATTGCATTGTAGATGATGAATCTATAAGTGTCTGTCAGTATGTTCATCTCCCAGAACACTCGTTAGATTCTCAATCTTTTCACTATTAGCTAGCCATGGATAGGGAGCAATATGTACCAGATAAAAAAGGAGGTTTCTCTTTGCTTTCTTCACTGAGTCAGAATGCTATGAGTGGAAAACTTCCACAGAAGTGTAACACAATGATCCTTTGGATAGCATTTAATAAATAGACCAAAATAAATTCAGCATCACTCATACCTCAGTAGCTTTCATATTACCACAGACATAAACAAGTCTGAGACAAAAGTAAATGAAGATAAATTATTATATTAAATGAATACATTATTCCAAACTTTGTCATTCATAAATTTTGCAAAATTTCAGGTAACTCTTTCCCTCCTGTTGGATGAAAATTTAGATCCTACCTAAAGCATCAGAAGTTGAAGTTTCAAACTATCTTGTAAACAAAATTTTTATCTTCAGATACTGAGCTCAGTGCTGAAGATGTCCCACCTTACACCATTTCTTTTCCCAGCAGCTCTTCACTCTAAATTCAAACCAGTCTATAAGATGAATAAATGCGTTTATTATGAGCTATGTTTACCTTCCCTCTTACTAATCTTAACTGGCCAAGGAGAGGTACTGTTTCATTTGGCAGTTTTCCAACTCACAACTTTGTTATGTCATTAATATGTTTTTGAGAACCCAGGATGATCAGAAAGTTCAATTGCTCCACTGTTTTTGGCACTCAAGATAAGAACATGTCAATGAAAACCCTTATCAAAAGACTTAAAAGACAAAAGAGTGTTTTTGACATAAGAGATGGATAACTATAAGAGTGGTTAGATACAGAGTTAGACCCTCAGTTTATTTTCTAATATGACCAAGGGAAATAGTTTAGATGCAGAAAACTTAAGAAGGAGAAATGGATATATATTTGCCCAAAAAGTGCTTGTTGGGTATATTATGAAAGTTTATAAAGGACACAGAATGAAAAATCCATTGCCTAGGAAGCAAAACCCCTGTGAATGGATGGAATAAAATTTATTTCTTGGATGCTTCAAGTAAGGAAAACTAAGAGTTGAAGACACTATTTTGCAAAAAAGCAAATGGGAGCAAAATTTGAAGGCACAATTGAAGAAATTAATTGAAATGAGACAAAGAAAATCATTGAGTTTTCCACTCTTTCACACAATAATGGTAAAAAAATGATAAAGCAAAAAGAGAAGAAGTAAAAGTAATATGCCAAGCAGACAAAGCTGTGGTCAAACTGAAGATGATATGCAAAGAATCCTACATCAATTCAGTACAGCAGCTAGACAGCTGAGTAGTTAATCTCACCAGAAAAAACGATAAACTTTAGTTATTTAAGAAAATCTTAAGAAAGGAGAAGGGAAATAATAATACAATAGATAACTTTCTGGTAGAAAAAAAAACCTTGGTGAAATGTCACTGGAATCTAATCTGGAAAGAAAGGTTTTTAGATACAAGCATCATCAGAGAGTGAAACATAGAATTTAAAAAATAAAAGAATGGAAGTAGGAAGGATATTATACAAATTGATAGTAAGGTCTGTAGTGAAATTTGTAGCAGAGATGAGACACACATTACAACAAGAACCAGCATTCACGAGAAATCAAATTACTAAGACAAACATAAAGAAGAAATTTAAGAGAATTTCCAATTCCAGAAAAGCTCTACAATTGGAAGATAAAACTCAAAAGAAGACATCAGTGACAATAAAATCTTACAACAGAGAATACAGTGATCTCAATGCAGTGAAATATTCTGTAAAAAGTTGTGAATGATGAAAAAAGAGGGATAAGGAAGTAGAAGAATCAAAAGGATACAAAATTTTAAAAATCATTACAAGTAAGTCCAAACACATGTTTGTTACATTACATTCTATCTGGTAAGACGCTCACTTGCTTGAGGGTGACTTGACTCAATTTCAGCAGATTCAACAGGGGGAGAGCTGCTTGCATCTGCAGCCAAGCCACTCTTGTCAAAAGGGTTAAAGCGGGATGCTCCAGATGGCTCTGAATATGCTGCATTCACTGGACTCTTTGGTGGTGGTGCTAGAGTTGGCATTGCTCCACTGAGTGCTGATGTGTCAAAAGGACCCTCAGCTTCACTTACTTTAGGCCTGTACATAGAAGAGTAATTAGAATTTTAACTGCATTATAAATATGACAGGTAAACTGATATATCTGGAAAGATATTGAAAACATTATGTTAGCAAAAGAATTAGAAATAAATATCTTACAAATAGGAAATTGAACAGAAACCACACTGAAAACCAAATTCAAAAATACATTTATTTTTGCTCCAGTGAGAACTGAATCAGAATTTTAAAATGATGCTCCATAAAAATTACTCTTACACATATATTAACTGCACCCAAGATGCCAAGAGTATATAATACAATAATAACAACAAAAATTATTAAAAAAGTAAAACTGCCTAAAAATGTAACAGAAACCAAAAAGAATGTACTATGCTAACCCTTTTTCTCTTTTAGAAAATTTGTGCCTGCTTTGCAATATAATAATGGTAATTAAATGTCTTCATTTATAATGTATGTTGAAATCAGAAATAGGAATAGTACTTCAGAAAGGGTTTTATGAAATTTTCCATCATGATAAATGAAATCAAAAGTGCATGAAACACATTGTTACACCAGTTTAAAAGTTGAGCCAATGTAGCATCTCAAATGCTTACAGCAACTAAANATATTCTTTACTTAGCAGGTAAGTTCAAGTAAGTTGGTTCTAGGCTCATTCAACATGGTTTCCCCCTTAAGTTTGGTATTATGAGAGAACTAGTATGAAATTTTTAAAAAATTGTTGGTGAAGACAAATGACTATGTCCAAGTTTCAGAGGAGACATTTTATTGGCAACCAATTTAAAAACATTCAAAGTTCATCCCATCATAGTTCTTTTAGCCCGAGGATAGCTATGATTGGTTGAAACTGGTTGCAAATAAAATATTTCTTCTGGAACTTGGGCATATTTACTTCTGTCTTCATGTATATAGAGTTCCACTCAGTTATAGCTGCATCCATTGATTTCATAAAATTTTGTATTCAATATATTAAACATCTTTTCCTGACTGACACATGATATTAGAAGAGTCTTAATTTTTCATGAATTAAAGATTTAATACTTAATTTATTCTATTCCTGTTATGAAACTGCTCATCCTCCCCAACAACACTGTTTTCTTCAATATTCAAAAACTTTACATTTCACATTCATTAACTTCAAGGCTCTAATGTGTATATTCTTTTCCTCAGAAATAAATGAGTTAAGGAAGAGGAATGGGAGATAGACAACTTCCTTTTTTATCACCATCACTGTGAAATTTTTATAAATTTTAATTTTGGGATTTAATGCACAGTAAATTGTACTTTCATTGTTAAAAGGGCATTTTTCTTCACTCAATGTGGATTATTTATGGATTGCATATTTTAGGACGAAAATTCAACCCAATTTTAATGCGAATTTTGAACTTTTTAAAAAGTGACATTTGTACCACTNCTTTACATTTCACATTCATTAACTTCAAGGCTCTAATGTGTATATTCTTTTCCTCAGAAATAAATGAGTTAAGGAAGAGGAATGGGAGATAGACAACTTCCTTTTTTATCACCATCACTGTGAAATTTTTATAAATTTTAATTTTGGGATTTAATGTACAGTAAATTGTACTTTTATTGTTAAAAGGGCATTTTTCTTCACTCAGTGTGGATTATTTATGGATTGCATATTTTAGGACGAAAATTCAACCCAATTTTAATGCGAATTTTGAACTTTTTAAAAAGTGACATTTGTACCACTTGTACATATCATGTCTAACTCTTCACGACATTTATTTTTCATTCATTATTTGAGTCAAAAGATACTAAAGAAATAAAGTCAATGAAGAGTTTAGAGTAATGGCTGTATAACATGCTAAGAACAAGAAAATTTATGACATTAGTTGGCAGGAATATGTCCAGAATTGTTTAATAATTTTTACTTTATTTTGATGTAAATTTTAAATTCTTTATAACTTTTAATTAATGATAATGAAAGACTTTTCAAAGATGATTAATAAATTTTCTCATAAGCAAACATATGGCATTAAATATGAATGCATTTAATTTATTGTTTGAAACTCAGGAAATTCGATTTCAATGGCTTGGACTTGATGGGAATCAAAATATGAAAGATAATTCAGAAGAAGGGTGTATTCAGCTATTGGAAGTAAGAACACAGCTATTGCAAGCCACTAAGGGTATTGAGTAGTAATAAAGAAGGGGATTAATTAAATGGAGAGATCTTTCAGTTTTTAATGAAATAAGCACTGATGATAGACTAACTTAATGAAAATGGAGAAATCTGGTCCACCGTCGTCAGAGTCTGCAGATTCCCTTCGAGTAATTTTTGAGGGCGCAGCTGAGGGGATGGGCGTTGGGGCAGGTGCCAAGGGCTCTCCCATTGAAAGAAAAGCATCAAATTGCTCTTCATCGCCACCAAATCCAGTGCCTCCTGTTCCATCTGCAATGCCAGCAGATCCCCAAGCTGTTAAATTAGAATATTATATTATTATTTAACTCTCGTTATTCAGTACGAATGCCTCATAAAAAATTAGGGAACTAATTTTAGAAATGTATATAAATTATATGTATCGCATTTCTTGGCCGATGATAAGCACCCATAAGGAACACTGTCACGCCATAGAAAAAGCATCGTAGTTTTTCCAAGGCAGTTTTATAAAATATAGTAATTACTGCGTTTAAGTTTGTATAATTTATTGAATAGATACAATTTTTATGATGTTTACCTCATCAACCCGAATATATGTTATTATCACTGAAGCCTAGAAAATCGATATTAGCACTAAATTCATTCGCAGGTTCTTCATAAAACAATTTATCCTCACTTAAATCTTTTGCATCGCTAACTGTAAGGCTGTTTCAAAACTTCGTTTGAGCACAAAAATTTAGGATAATATTCTCTCCCTTGCTCCCATTAAGGATATCGTTAATGGCTAAATTTTATATTTTACATTTATGTCTTGCAAAGCAAAAGCGCAGAGAAAAAATATATTTCACGAAACGTGTAATGCTCTTGAACTACACTTGATGTCTAAGTGAGAAAGATAAAAACCTGAGTACGCAATTCAGTTCATCGGCAATTTATGCTGCATACAAATTGGAGCATATCCCAATACAGAAAAGTACATTAGCAAGAGATGAAATGATTACAACCGATGCTGAAACAGAATTTACAGATGATCTATTAAAATCTACAAGGGGTCATTGTTAACCTTCAACATTTAAAAAAATAATGTCATGTTGGTAATTCATTCGGCTTTGATGAAAGCGGTTCGGGGTTTGATTTCCGTTGGGGCTCAAATCACTTTTGAAAAATTATTAATTTAATGAGCAAGTATTTAAACACTTCTACAGACACAATTATTGTTTTGTTATTTTTGATTTTTTATTGTTTTCAAAAATAGTAGAACATTTAAAGAACATACTGCGAAAGTTTCAGATCTTTAAGCGTAATATTAACTAAACTACAACCAATTTCGTAAGCCTATGCAACTGCGCGCAGAGAGTGGAATGAAAGTGGTCATCTCTCGCACGGCTCTCTCATTGGGTACTTCAGGAACAAATGTTTTATGGCTTAGACCCTTCATATTTTAAAAATACTTCGGGTGCCTTAAACTCACAACTTAACTCTTAGGTGCAAATTTTGGTAAAATATATATCAATCATGTTACATATTATATGTGGTGCCGATCCTATGATGCGGCACTCGGTACATCATACTGATCTCTGGCATTCGTTTTGAAAATGTATGAGGCCTCTTTCATTTGGTCATGCGAGTCATAAATGTGCCTATTGTCTATATGAAGGATTTGTTCCTGTAAACAACTGCTCTGACTACATGGTTTTGCTCTTTGGGCATTTAGAAGAATTAAAAGAAAATCTCGCCACTACTGTCTCAAATCAGCGCTTTAGCAGATTATATGAACGATGGGTATTCTTTTCTACACTGTTTATATGAACACTAATTGTTAACGCCTGCGCGAACACCCCGGAGAGATCCTATGATATATACGATAAATTTAGTTAATCTTTAATGAAAAAATGTTTTTAGTACTCTCAATATAGGTATAGTATAGGTGTGTACCTGCTTAGAAAGATGTAAATTTTACCGTTTTTCTAAGTTAAATTTCAAAATACTTAAATTTTGCCCTTCTAAACCAGTAAGAAAAAGAACGTTGGAACACGGCTGTTTATGAATTAGAGGTTTAAAAACACTCTGTAAGCCGTCTTTCGGCAAGTGGAACTCGCACTCAGAGACAAACGGGAAGCTCAAATCCGGAGCTTCCCGTTTGTCTCTGAGCGCGAGTTCCGCTTGTCGAAAGACGGCTTACGGAGTGTTTCTAAACCTATATCTTCTAAACCAGGTTCCCCCCTTAAGTTATCATCCTTCATTGTACTACCTGAGAAAATGTATCTTATGGAAAATTTGGGAAGCAATTGCTTAACCAAATAGAGAATTTTCGAGAATTTTCAAGAATAGAAATAAATCTTTGGACGCTCGAGGGAAAATAACTGGGAAAAAGAGTTAGAAAAAAGGCAGAATAAAGACAGTTAAAGAGTAGGAATCTTCACAAACCATCTCCGCCTCCTCCACTTCCGCCTCCGCCTCCGCCTCCCGCAGCGAAGGGGTCGAAAGGATCTCCTCCACTCTCAACAGCCCCTCGAACTTCCTCCTCTTCTTTTGCTGCGCTCTCAAATTTTGCTGCAAATGCGTCGAAGTCACTCTCGGCCACTGAACACAAGCCTCCAGACTCGGGCACCGGTGGCGCCTCATCTTTGCTCACCATCTGCTCCTCACTCAGGTCACCTTGCAAATGTTACATCTCTATCAGTTTTACAATAAATACAATCGGTGAGGCAGCAGCTGTGAGCCTAAAATTCAAATTCTGAGTCGTGGGGGAGAACGAATGAAAGATTATTCTAAGAATACGAATTGATATGCGTTGAACGGTGGAACAAATCAGTCCCAGATTAATTCCTAGTCATAAAGTTAGTTTCCTAGTACAGTAAGTATTCATTGCGAAGATTTGAGGTATTCATAACGAATATTGGGAATAACCACTCTCTTACCCTATGATGATCAGTATAACCAAGTGGTTGGGTGGGTACCTTTCGAAGCAGCGGTCTCGCGTTCGTTTTCAGATGGGGACCCAAGTGAGCGAAATAATAAGACTTTATTTCAGGGCGATACTGAGACAAGTTAGTCTCTCCTTACATTTAACCCTATATCATAGAAACGGGGGCGGATTTACAATTAGGCGCAATAGGCGCTAAGGGCCCCGTCCTCACGGGAGCCTCAATAAGACCGTGGTAATGAACTTTCAGTAACAAATTGTTCTGTTCTTTTTGTTTAAAGGAAGAATTTTACGTTTGTTAAGTAAGTACACATTAATTACATTATTAATGCCATTATATAAAGTCTATCTATCACTTTTAATTTATAGAAATACTATGTATTGTAATTCAAAACGTATTTATAGATTTTTGCCGTAGTAAGGCGAACGACATATATGGGATTTGTGTATTTGATAAAAGAATTTGAACTCTCACTCTAAGAGGGGGTCTCATCATCTTTTAATGAACCTTCCGTTTGTATTTTACCGTACACCTCATACGAACGTATGAACAAAAGGTCATCATCTAAGTATTTCCATAAATATTTCTCATAATTCTGAAATTTTCTTAGGTGAAACATACGCTCGTAATTCGAACGAAAGAATCAGTCGAGAAATTTTTCGTTGGCCGATTTTTCCGTTGTCCAAACAGTGTTTTCATTAAACTTTGAATAGCTTTTAGTTTCTATTTGTTTTGATTGAATAATTAAGTACTTAATTATATTACTATACTTATAGTTCTGTCATTTTTTTTATTATTACACTCATTAATTGTTACTTTGTCCATTGCAAGGGTCATGTGCTGTTTTTAAATAATTAAATATTACAGATGTAAGAATATTACTATCCTTTCATACGAAGGGAACGTAATTATTAATCTGTACGAAAAGAGGAAGTGAAGAAACCAAGAATACTCACCAGTTAGCAAGTTAACCTCTTCTACGGTACTATGGGGAGCTTCTTCTTCGACTTCTGGGGCTGTCTCTCCAAAGTCTCCCATTAAAAGATCATCTGAAGAAGGGGCGACTGTAGTAGGAACCACAGGAGCAGAGAAGACACCATCTGCTACAGACTCCACCGGCTCTCCTCCAAACAGTCCCAGAAGGTCTGTGTTTGACGTCGCTGGCTCCTTGGGAGGCTCTTCAACAGGCTTGTCTCCCCCGAATATGTCGAGGAAGTCTTCATTGGCAGGAGCTGCTTCGGGTTCCGGAAACGCATTCGGTGGAGTCGAAGGCCTCTTGGTGTCCTCATCCTCTCCCAGAAGATCCTCTGCCGCGGGTTCTTCCGTCATGAAGAGAGCGGGGTCGGGAGAGGGAGATGGGGAATGCAGTTCTCGGATGGGAGTGGGCGAAGGAGTCTTTGTGGCGCGTAATCTGTCCAGAAGATGCGATGACGTGGCCTCCATGGCCCCTGTGACACTTAGAATCAATTCCTGCGTTTCCCTCGATGGAGGGGCTGGACGAGGTGGTGGAGGTCGTCCAGGAGGGTGGTGTGCAGCTTGCGTCTGCCCCTCTGTGGGCTGGACTTCTTCCTCTGGACACATAATCCGCGACGTCTCAGCGGATGTCGCCTCGTCGTCTTCATCTCCGCCCAGAAGGTCCACCATCGGCTCCACTTTGGGGGGTTGTTGCACCACATCGCCGAAGATGTCTGTAGAAGGAGGAGGAACAGAGACTGGAGGGGGACGAGGGGGAGGAGGGTGTGGAGGCCTCGCCGGGGGTGCTGCTACTGCTTCGACCGGGGGAGGCTCTGCAGCGGTAGGGAGATCTTCGGGAACAACGCTTGAGAAAATATCTTGGAACGCGGAGTTGGCTGTGGAGGTAGGAACTGAATCTTCTTGCTCCTTTTCGACGGCGAAGAAGTCCACCTCCGAGGCTTCTTCCGCGAAATCGCTTGCAAAGGGATTGGTCCCGCTCGCGAGGAAGGAGCCATTCTCCGTGGCGGCATCGCTCAGGAAGGGATTTTCAGGAGCAGAGTCGGAGATGTTGTAGTCGCTGCCACTTAAGAAGGGATTCATGTGCGAAACTGCGACATCTGCCTCTCCATTACCGTATTCCGTGAAATCGGCATCGCTCAAAAATGGATTCGCCATTTTTATAACAAAGCCGACCTTTTTTCGTGGGATCCCTTATCACTTCACTGCCCGATGAGCTCTGATTCCAAAAGTTTCAGTTCGGTCCTTCCAGGTCCTATTCCTTCCGCAATAGATGTGTCGAAGGGATCGAAATCGTCTTCTTCTGGTAGGCACGAGTTCTCAACTAGAGGGGTCAACGGTTTTGGACCGGGAGCTTCTTCGCTCTCTTTGAGCAGGTCCGGATTATTGCTCTCGGGGGGAGATACTTTAGGCGCTGTAGGCGGCGCGGAGCAAAACTGAAGGGACACCAACGCCTGAACACGAGCGGCGACTGGTGCGACTACAGGGGCTTCGGTCTCCGATTCTATCAGCTCGGTCTCGAGGATCTTGAGCTCAGCCTTTCCCGGTTTGAGGACCTCAACGGATACCGTAGAAGTGTCGAAGGGGTCTTCCACCTCCTCTACCACTGGAATCACAGGAGACAGTGGTTTCACTGAACTTTCCGCCTCCTCTTCAACAGCCAGTAGGTCGGGATGGTTTGTGGCTACCGTGGAACCCGCCGGTTTTACAATGTTCTGCAACGGTAAAGATGTGGGTGGAGGTACTCTATGTTCTATTGCAAAGGCGGAAAAGCGCCTTTTGCTCTCTTTCTCCGATTCTCTTGGATCAAAATCCGGATCCGAAAGGCTCCTAGTCACGCCGGCAGTGACGTCCGGCCCACCAAATAGCTCGCTTTCTATGATCCTCAACTCCGCTTTCCCTGGAAGAATGTTCTCGGCGAAGGACGTGTCAAACGGATCGACTCCGTCCGTTCGCAGCTCTGCCTGCTCTACTCGCTCCCCGTCTTCCACTAGAGGAGTCAGCGGTTTGGAAAATTCCACTTGGCCGTCCTCGCCCACCGAAAGCAGGTCTGGTCTTGTGGAAGGTGATACTACGACTTCCTCTTTTCCGGCTTCAAGTACGTCGGGACGCTCCGGCGCTTCCCCTTCTTTCTGCTCTTCACCCCGGGGATCGAAGTCTGGGTCGCTAAGACTCCTTCGCAACCCGTCCTCTACTTCGCCCAGAAGCTCCTTCTCGATTATCTTCAGCTCCGCCTTTCCTGGAGCAATCTTTGGATCTACGATTGATGTGTCGAATGGATCCACGTATTCTGAGAACTCCTCCTCAGACGCCTCGTCCGGGCTGATCGGTTCGTGACCCAACTTGGAGAGGTCGGTGGTGCTTCCCCCTAGAAGGTCGCGGTGGGAAGGCTGAAGGGAGGAGGGAAAATCTTCTTCCTCGAATGGATCCCTCGAATCCTCCAATTGATGCTCCTCCTTTTCTTCTCCCGCTGGCACTGATATGTGTATCTTCACCGTCGATACCACTTCTTCTTCCGCTCGCGGGTCAAAATCTTCTTCGTCTGCTAATATCTCGCTTTCGATCAATCGAAGTTCCGCCCGACCTGGGGCTGCGACAGACTCCACGAACGATGTATCGAAAGGATCTGCTTCGAGCCTCGAGTCGAGATCTCGAGTTATCTCCTCGATTGCAGTCTCCGAGTAGGTGAGGGGGGGCTGTCCCAAACTGGGTACGAAGGCTGAGGGCGGCGGAGGGGGTCTGGGCGGGGGACCCGCTGACGGTCGAAGCGGAGCTTCAGACACTTCCTCCTTGTCACCTGCTAGAAGAGCGTCAACGTCAGGGACTGCTGCAACGGAAGGCAACTCTCCTAAGACTCCTGCTGCCGCAGATGTGTCGAAGGGGTCGTCTTCTTCTTGTATGGGGAGAGGGGAAGGAGCTGATTTCCTTGCGGATTCGGCCGCTAAGACTGCGAACTCGTCTTCCTCTTCGTCCTCCACACAAAATGGGTCTTCTTCCTTGACCTCGACCTTTTCGATTAGGTCGAACTCTGCTACGACGTCCTTGAGCACCACCACCTCCTCCTCTTCTGCTGTGTCCTTCGGTTGTTGGGAAGGAATGGGAAGTGCCTCGCCTAAAGGCGTCGGAATGCCATTTTCTTCGAGGGCGCCAAAAGGGTCGGCCGCTACTGAGTCCCTCCTCGAGGAAACTCCGCTTCCAGGAGGATTAACGTCGACGTCCTCGTCTAAAATAAAGAGGTCGACTTCCTCAGGCCGCCTTGCAACCCTCCTCTTCTTAGATGTCTGAGAAATGAAATTATCATCAATTATCAAAGAAAGTGAAGGTTAAGTCGAGGGCATAGGGGAAGAAGGCGATTTAACGGCAGAAGAATGGATTGGAGATGGGAAGGGTGAGAGGTAATCTTTCGCGATCTTAATATTGGAAGAGGAAAGGGTCTTTACAATTTCTAGTACTTGAAAACGTTATTGTAACCTCCTCTCACCCTCTCTGTTAATGAGAGTAGCAAAGTAGCTTGTTAAAGGTAAGCCTTGCATTTGACAGTAAATCGTTTGAATCTAAATGTTACATAGCATAAGTCGTGGATGAAATTGAACACCTACCTGAGAGACACTCGGGAGCACTTGATTCTTGTCAATTCGACCAGTAAGCACCTCAACAGCGCATCCTAAGCTCACCAATTGTTTCTTCTTCCCCTTCTCTTCCGGACCAATCACTTTCTCTGCGATGGAAGTGTCGAACGGGTCATCCTCAGGCGGTCCTTCTTCAGTAGGACTCTCCGGGATATATGCGAGCTTAACCTCTCCACTGGCTACCACGTCTACATAAGAAGTGTCAAAGATATCTTCTTCTTCCTCCTCTTCTTCTTCTTCTTCCTCTTTCTCTTCTACTTTCTCTTCCTCTTTCTCCCCTTCCTCTTCTTTCTCTTCTTCTTTCACCTCTTCCTCAGACGATTCCTCAGCTGCTGCCCCCTCTTCGAAGCCCACCCACCGCTTTCCTTTGGTTGGGGCCTTCGCTTTAGGGACCTCAACGGCCGGCTTGGCCTCTTTCGCTCCGCCTGGGGTCTTTCTCTGGAAATAGCTGGTCGATTTGATCCGATCGAGGTCGCCCTGACTCTTCTTTAGGATCGAATCGACTCCCGCAGTCAGCGCCTGCAAAATAATGTACACGATCAATTCATTTCTTCACTACTTGACCTTTATATTTTATCAATCTATGCTGGGCATGTTGAAACATTCTCAATGGCTAGGGAAAGGCTAATGCCATACTCATATGTAGATTCTAAGGCCCAGTATTATATTGCACACTTAAAATGGGCTTTAACTACTGTTCACTTAAGGGACCGGTTTTATAAAGGATTGTTAGAGATAAATGAAGATTGCAGTTAATATCCATGCCAATCCACATATATATGTTAGAAAAGATCTGGTGCTTTCCCGGTGAATATTATGGGTGAGGTGTAATACAGGCAACATTTATGAATAACGATGTATCTAATATAGACAATGCACCTATAATGTAGATAATTCCTTCAAAACGAGTGGCGTCCGTTTTCTAAACAAGAGCACTTAGGTCCATTATTACAATATGTATATTGTAATAATATTATAGATACTTCGTTCTTCATAAATGTTGCCTGTATTACACTTCAACCGCTAAAAACAATCGTCAATTATTATATTTTTACCATCTCCGACTAACAGTGTCGGATTCCGCGGTAAGGTTTACGCACTAAGTTCGTGAACAAAATTTTTCCACTTAGTTACTGCCGATTGCATTCTTCACTGAACCGCAAACACTTCCTTAAAGCACTATAATTTGCTATACTGCTAACTCAAACTACTCAAGAAAATACACGAATTTTCCAAGTTAATTTACCGAGCGCCAGCCTTGTGTCCTTTTTTAGACGCATGGAGGTGTGACAGAATCTTTCATGATATCGCCAATTCTCCTCTCAATAAATGTGTCTAACTCATTTCGTACCATCGATTAAGAAGTCTTAAGAAGAATTAAGTTTCACACTTGTTATTCCTTTGACAATATATTGCTATTTGCTAACGACCATTACATTACAATAGCAGAAGAAAATTCGCAAAGATCGGTCTTTCAACCACATAAGCTTCATATAATTTTTGACCTAAAATTTCATTAAAAAATAACAAAGGCATTTCAGAAAAGAAATCAATGAGAATTAAAAATAGAGAAAATAAATTTGGACAAGTATGCAACTTTCAATACTTTCCAATGCTGGATTTACACCATTTACGATTTATCGCATCCTCTTGTTGGGTAAGGTAATCGTTCCAACAAATCGTACGATCGCGAAGGTCTCTACGCCCATCCAATTTGTTGCCTTATCTTCCAATTCGAAGCAGTAGACCAATCTGGCCACATGGAGGAGCTACTTTTGTTTCTCATTTCATTACTTTGTGCACTTAGGCAAACATGAGTCTCACATCGCGATGCCGCGATGATGTATACCGGAGGTGGAGAATGTGCAGCCTTTTCGGGCGATTCATGTCGCTTAGAAAGCAAATGCCTTCAGGAAAAGGCAACTTAAAGTCGTACACTTAGGAAAAATCCAAAGGAAAAACGAACATGAAAAAAGTTTTACAGGACCAGGACTGGAACCTGGGATCTTCCACTTTCCGGGCGGATGCTTTAACAAATTAAGTTATACAGAACATTCTCTTTTGTTGTTTTGGGAGACTTCGTAAGCAAGGGCAAAATGCTTATCCTTTACCTTGTATGTAATCCTTAAAGGGGGTTTTCCTTTCCACCATTTGGCTGGTTTCTCAGAGAGGTAACTGTCTGTTTTAGCGATTCTTGTAACGCTTTAACGATGCCTCTCTGAGATTCCGCTCGTTGTTTACTGGAATTGTAATGTCTTCAACTTCGTCTAAAATTTCGGAATCGTTGAATTTTTATAAAAGCTTTCGACGGTAATTAGATCTTCTCGCCTGGAACGTGTTCCACCCGAGTGTTTCTATCATAGCCGTAACGCAACTGTCATCTCTATTAAAAGAAACGGGCTGCTGTTCGTTGGACCTTCTCTAAATCTGAGACTTACCCTACTTCATGTGGATTCCTGATTGCGCAGCAGTACTCGAGACTTGGTCGAATGAAGGAAAAGTAAGCAATTTCTTTGACTCTAGATGGGCATCCCCACAGGATTCCACTAGTTAATCTTACTAACGGTATGAAAGAATGTTCAGGCTCGACGGCTTAATTGGCTAGAGCAACCGGCCGTAAAATGGAAAATTTCAGGTCCGAGTGCTTGTCCTGTCAAACTTTTTTCACGTCCGTTTTTCCTTTGAAAACGCCCTTATTTCAATTATAAACTCGCTGGTGACGCTTAGTGAAAATAAAAGGAGAAAATATCTTTTTTACGTTCATTTGCGAACGAATTTGTCTCATGATTAAAAATTCTGATTTAAACCATTTTAATGCAGAAAATACGCATCTCAAGAGGTAGTTTCTTGTGCAGCCAAATGTTGCGCCGACCGCAATGATAGAGTGGTCCAACCATAGAATTAATAGTCCCTCGTCCCTACTCTATGGCTCCAACCTCAAGGCCCCGGGTTGGACACTCGGATGATTGGATTTTTCTGATTAGGGAATTGTTGTGTGTTCGTCTGTCATCATTTTTACGTGTTTGTGGGGGCACTGGGAAACAATTAAATATATACCGCCAATTGAACGCATTTTGTTCCCCTCCACAGGGTATTAACATTGGCATTTAAAGCAAAATAAATTTACAAATACCAAAAGTCCTCATAGGTGGATATGGCAACATATAAAAAAGGAATAGACCGTAGATGGTTGGACGATAAATTGGAAGAATCTGATTTACACGTTTCAATTTATTTAATTTTACTGTCAAACTACTACATGCGCGATTTAATTCGTCCAATATGACAAACTGTACGATAATTCGTTGTCCGTAACACCGTCTTTAGATATCGACATAAAATACGATGAAGAAAACAACCTAGATAACAGCTTCAGCGTTACCAAACAGTGTACACTACTAAAAAGTACCACAAAGGGAAAGACGGGAGGAGAAACATAATTTCTATTAATGAAAGTGGAAGCAACAACATAGTGGAACGACCAGTTCTTCCAGGGATTGGATCGAAAGGGTAGTGGCTGCTTGCCTTGAAGCGCTGCCACTCTTCGTCTTCCGCTTTTGGTTCTTCGCCAGTTCCTCCGCCCTCGGCTGCAGACTCTGCCGCAGACTCAGCTGCCGCTGCTTCCCTCTGCTCCTTTTCTTTCCGGTACTTCTCTAGCTCCGCCGGGTCGAATAAGTCGTCTCCCTTGTTACCTTTCTTCGATTTTATCTTTTTCTTTATTCCTTTGGTTATCTTGTGCATATTCCGCTATTGAGCGGTCGTGTGCTTCTATTTCTGCAAAATACAAAATCCCAATTTAAGTTATTACTCCATACTGCTGTTTGTTTATTTTTAACGTCTCTATGGAGAATCTAATCATCCGCCATTGTTATCAGGGCGTTCACAATAACATGGCGGATATTTAGTGGATATAATTTTTTTCATTATGTTGGTATGTTGGAACAAGAAAACATGAATTCACAGGTGGAATCGAATCGCTGAAGACTGAGAAAAGTATTGAAAAAGTATTATCTTTTTATGGAAGGAAAATTCTCATACATCATAATAATCGTTATAAAATAGAATGCAAATCAATTTAAAAATCAGCAATTTTCAAAACTTTTATAGGATTTTTTTTTGCCCTGTCGTATGTGAGAGAAAAGAGGGGTTATGGAAAAATTTCTTCGGCGACGTAAAGAGGGTGGGATACGGGATTAAAGAGTTGCAATAATGTTTACCAATAAAAAACTTGTCGGAAATTTTTGATACGTAAATTGCAAATATCTTGGTGCAAATTATGTGATGAGCACTGATTCCCTCTTTTGAAAGGTAAAAGTGATCTTCTGTACATCAGTAATCAAAAATGTTTAATCATTATTGATGTTATTTTAGTATCATTGAATTACTCGTATTTGACGACGACGACGAGGAATAAATTCACTTCCTGCCGGAAAACTTTTGTTCATGGCTCCTGATTCAGGATCTTAACCATGGTTTTCTGTTAGGCACTTTAAGTTCACTTTCTTTTTACTGAAGATCACGGGTAGGGGAGAGCGTCTGGCTCGGATTAAGGTTGGGTATTTAGGTTAAGGTAAATTCATTAACACAGCTTTTGGGCGGCGGTATTTGCAGATAGTTATTTTGAGGTCGTAATCCAAGATTGTGGAAAATAAAGTATTTTGGATAAGTTTTAACTTAGAATTGAACCTTTTGGTTATTTTGTTTAAGGTTGAGAGAGGCGTTATATTGTGGTATTTGTATATATCAGACATACTGGTGTGATATGGAACATTTAAAATCCCTTTAATGGTTTTGCTTTCGAACCTACATAGCTTCTGTAGGTATGATTTGTGTGTATAATGCCTGGTGGGTGATGCATAGGTGAGCATAGGTCTGATTATGGATATATATGTTAGCAGTTTAGTGTTTATGTTAGCTTGAGATCTGTTGAATAGGATTCCGGCTAAAGCAAAGTTTGCTTGTTGCCTTTTGAATGCTGTTTTCAACATTGTTTTTCCATGTCTATTTTTCATCAAGTACCACACCTAAAAATGTCTCTGTCGTCTTCTTAGGGATATATTCTCCTTTCCATCGATGATGATACTAAATAATAATACAAAATTATAATGATAATATTTTTTCTCTCCGTGGGATTGGTACTGAACTTGTGACGGATCTTCGCCAAGTAACATGTGTTTATTATTCCCTCTAATTAGTAACTTAAACATTTCTTGTGGTGGAGCAGGTATCCAGAGTTACAGATTTTTAAGTGGATGTATGTTTTTGGAGGCGTATGTCACTTATGCTGTTGTTGTCGTTATAATAATTATAATAGTAATTATTTATTATTATTATTAAGATAAGCTGTGTGATGCTATTTTTTGTTGTTATTAAAATAATAATTATTATTATTACAAACTGAAATGAAATTCTTAGCTTTTATTTACTATAAAATTCGTTTTTCTTCGGATATTTTCGACGACAAAATATTTGCTTGTGGGCAATATGTCATTCAATTGAGGACTGTCGGTTTAATTGAGTCCCATTGATTTTCTGGTCGGCCGAATGGCAAATGACCTTTAGATGACTACCCACTCCAGTACTAAATACTGTATAGAAGATAAATGCATATATAAAAAATATAAATTAAAATTTCTTTCTGGATCTAATAGTTTCATTCTAAGAATTTGTACATTTTCTTTAAGGACAAATTGAAGATTTGCTAGCTTCAGTATTAGCTTCAATTTCCTATACATTCTGTTATCGCTTGATCAAACTCATCTCTATGACAACATTTTAAATATCGCTGCCATTGTCTCCGTCCATCGATACTGGTTGTAATATTTCCTTTCATGAAAAATTCCGCCAGTGTTCACTCGTTTCAGTGTATTTCATTGTTCCAAATCACAAAACAGCAGATAAATTTAAATGACTTCATTTCTGTTACCTAATCTAGCACCAAAATCTAGTATTCAGGTCATAAATTGAAACACTTGAAAATTTAAATAGAGCAATTTCACCCAAAAAGAGCCGCAGTTGACCTTTTCGATTCTACATTTCCGCCAGCTATTTGAAAGGGGCTTATGCGTAAGATTAGGAACATGGCAATTAGGATTTGCCAACGCCTTATTGCAGAGAAAAAATACAACTCCCGAACCGAACCAAAAAAGTTTTATGTGAAGTTTTTACAGTATCATTAACAAGTAAATTGTGAGCAATACAAGACTCTGAGATTGACATCTAGAACTTTTGCTCTAACTCTTTATATCAAGGAACAAGAAATTACATATTTTATTTTTTTCTGAAATAGTATGTATCGACTTTAAATTAATGTATGCACACTACATTTTTAAGTGCCGATATAAATGTTTACGAAAAACATATTGCGGCTCACAATACTTTGAAATTCCTTCGGCTCGCTGAGGCATATAGTTCAGCCCTCCACAGATCAACCCCCGCCGCAAAACCAAATTTTAAGCGCTGCTGACATCACTGGGCTCATTCAAAACCAAATATGTATCTAAAATGCGTCATAACTTGAGTATTCAGGAGCTGTAGCAAACCTGTCCCAGTTTGCTAAAATTACAATATCACGAAATATAGTTACAACTTTGTTCCTATCACAACATCTTGGTAAACGGAAATTTTTTCACTTGTTTCTAGTACCTAGTTCCTAGTAGCAATTGATAGAGACAAATGTACCATTGATTTATTTTTGTTCCAGTCTAGATCATGTCTGTAATAATATGAAAGCTACTGAGGCATGACTAATGTGGAATAATGGCATTCATTTTGGTCCCTTCTCTTTCAATGTTACGAATACTTTATTTGCGAGATCAGTATGCTGCTCTCCCATGGACTATTTCCGCTCATGGAATTATTGATGCTTTCCCGGTGGATTTGACTGAGAAAGGCTTTGCGGGTTTCCAACCGGGTGAGAAAGCTGGATTGCTCCAGCGTTTATGCAACTGTCTCTGCTGCCATTTTCAAAGATGTCGAGAAATGTCTTGGTCAGGTATACATACCCTCTGAGGAACCCCTCTCCTCGTCTCTGATTAGTCAATCCCCTATTCTGATTGGTCCTTTCCTGACGTATTCGGCGTACTGTCTCATTCCAGTTTTTGCTCAGGAGGGTAAAGTACCTCACTCCTCACCTTGTTTAGTAAGCCCTCATTCCCTCTTCAAAGCTAAAGATAGAGCGATTGAGTGTTCAACCAGCCTTTCGGTTGCTGCCTGTACAAGCAGACAGTTATGACTTCATCTACTTAAATGCAATAATACTAAAGATTAATATGAAATTTAACATTATAAAAGTATATTTCAATCGAAATGTGCTTCATTCCCACTATCCCAGCTATTTAACGAAAGAGGTAACTCGTTCGTGGGACGCATACAACTTTTAATACCGATGTATATGGATGAGGTATTCAAGAGAAACATAAAATAGAGCTCTTATTTGTACCCGACTGCTGCTGATTAAGATGATATTGACTGTGCATTGGAGGTTAGTGGAATAACAGTTTTTGGAAGCTGGAGTGGACTTATGAAGTGCGATAGGATTTTGAGGGGCCACTACACTTGTTGCTGTGATACGATCAATGTTTGAGGGTCAATAAAATACACATGAAATATATCTAAATGACAAAACTCGACATCAGCAGTTCTCAACTGGACACCAAGAGATGTGAAGAGACCAAGAAGAAGACCAAAGGACCGATGGAACAGAGATATCATCAAGTACTTAAAGGTAACATGGTAACGAGGTGCTCAGAAGAGAGAGAGTTGGAAAGCACTTGGGGAGGTCTACTTCCAAAATCGGATCGAAAATTTCTGATGATGATGAATAGCCGAACTTCCCGTTCTCATTCTTCAACGGAGGAGTAAACATTAATACAATATATTTATTTTGAAATACTGGTCTCCCAAGAAAACATTAGGTGATTGATGTAGCCAATGCGATGCAGTAATAAAGGTTTACCCAATGAAAAGTACATTTTGTCGCTTCGTCATTTGTAAGATCACGTTGAATGTCCATGAAGATGTTGATTAAGTTCTTCTTCTTCTTCTTTTTCATCGCCTTTTCCCATGCGGTATGGGGTCGGCATTGCTATGTTTTATTTTTCTTTTCCACTTCTTTTGGAAGTGTTGATTAAGTTGAATTTAAGAATGAAGATGTTGATTAAGTAACATTCCTAATTGGTCGTAAACTGGATCCCGCGATTTGTCAACGTACATGCAAAATGTTTAAATAGCCTCGTCTTCACATAGTCTATCATTAATTATTACCCTTACTTTTAAATGAGCCTAAATTCCCCATTCAATTTTTACGGGCATTCATAAAAGGCATGAGTTCTGTTTTGACCATTGGCTTTGTCGTTAAGGAAACGGGTTGTTTACGATCTCTAAATTCAGCATAAGCTAAAAATATCATAATATTTTTCTACTTAAAGTTGCTAAATTTACAAATAACTTCATTATCACGCTCCTACACTTTCCAATACAGTGAAATTAAAATTATTCTCTTTCAGCGACCCTAAGGTATTGAGGATGTGATTCTCAGTTTCCAATCTCTTAAGTCAACACTTTTTTGGTTAAGCACAAATTGCCTTCAAAGGTTGCAGAGTTACTTATATTTAGGATCAATTAAGATAAAAACGGAGTAAGAAATTGGATGGGAAAGAAAGAACATTTAACGTACGTGCAAAAATGCGAAATGCTTTAATCTTTTTATCATTATGTCGGTCGTTCAGGTGATTAGGAAATCGTGCCACTGCTCATGGGGAAGGGAAGCAAGGACGTATGTCAATGTTAAACATCTGACATCTAATAAATATTCTGGGGAAGTTGATTGTAAAAAGTATACCCTAGGAGTTAGGACAGCAACGTTGGATAGAACTTACGGAGAGTAGTTTTGTGTCAATAGATGATGAAATGTAGTTAAACGGCAACTTCATTGCAAAAGAGAAACTGTACAAAATCATCTTGAATACATACTGTCGGGGAAGCATCTGTTCAGTTAATTACTTTGTTTTCCTCAACAATCGTCGTTAAGTAAACAATAAGGTTGACGACCAAACTTCTTAGGACCTTTCTTAGCTTATGTGGGAGTAAATGGAGGAGGTATTGGTTGATTTTGTGTTGGAACTGTACCGCAGGTTAGATAAGGTGTCCAATGCTATTGTACGCTGACGATACTGAGTTGATTAGAGAATCGCCAAACGCATTGCAAAGGTTTCTATAAAGTATGTCGGCTGGTTTTATTTCAGCTTAATCATAGAATGCGAGAAAACTGAAACTACCAATCACCTTTTGAAAAAATATTTTATAATAAGAGAAGAATAGATGGAGAAATAGAAGTGCAATCACTGAACACTACTGAATGCGGGTAGAATTCGGTATTGGAATGTTATCAACTGAACACACACCGTGAAAACATTATTTTCGGTGTTTTAATCATATATGTATATATAAAGCAAATGTCTGTCCGTCCGTCCGTCCCCCTATTTATCCCAGAAACGGCTTGACTTAGAGATCTGAAATAAACTACATTGTGTTTCTACGACGCTGAAACCCCCAGGAAAACTATTTTCATCTCTGTAAAGGCCCGGGTTCGAACCAAGGAGCACAAAGTACGTTTCCATAAGAGATGTACGTAAATTACGTTTTCATGACTTGCAGGGGTTGTCCCTTTTACAAAATTAAATTAGAAACAATGGTTCTACGAAATTCAGACAAGTTCCAAAAGAAAGGAAAATAATCATAGAATCTTATTTTAGTCGTGAATCATTCATATAATTTCGAAATTGCGAGAACTTTGATAAATAGACGTAAAATTCGTAAAATATTTGGGAAATAAACAACCCATCCCTTTGACGAGTAAGGCCATTGTTGAATGTTGATTTCATGAATTATCCCATATACTAAGTGCACGGGGATAATCAGTTCTTATAATTTTTATAAGACATTTACGTAAAGTAGGCTTTCATGACTTGAAAACTGTAGAATAAATATTATAAATAATTTATGTGGTAAGAAATACTATATTGAGTTATTATGATCTTACGGCAGAATTGTTTTGTGCTTAGGAGGACCAGATATANAGTGCACGGGGATAATCAGTTCTTATAATTTTTATAAGACATTTACGTAAAGTAGGCTTTCATGACTTGAAAACTGTAGAATAAATATTATAAATAATTTATGTGGTAAGAAATACTATATTGAGTTATTATGATCTTACGGCAGAATTGTTTTGTGCTTAGGAGGACCAGATATATACGGTAATAGATATATTTTTAAACTAAATTAAGTCCCGTCATGTTTGACGGGGGCGTTTACTAGTAAAAAATATACTTTCTGAGACTCTTTAGACATTTACTGAAGAACATGTAGACAATGCAATGAAAAAATCGATAGTGTTCTAGTGGCACATGCATTTTCGTAAATGTAGCAGAGGCGTTGAAAACGACCATTTCACCTGTATAGTGATTATGGTAGTGTTTTTCAATTATAAATTTCAGTTCAATTTCATATATTTTGATCCGAGAGGACCAAACTATGAACAAAGGACTTTACAAGGGCATTCTTCGCCACCGACGTAACGCTATGGTAAGAAAGAAATGGAATAAACAATTATTTTTTACTGAATCTAAGAACATCCTCATTCTTATTTGAATATAAACTCACCAAGAATAATGTTACCACATTTGAATATCCACCCTGCTCGGAAGACAATTGCCGATTTCTAAATTTAAAATTAAAGGCGTTTCTGAATAAAAGACGCAAAATCCGGAATTTACTCAAGTTCACTATTCAGTTGTTTGAAAAATACTACAAAATCAGGCGAATAAGTTATTTTAAATGCAGTGTAGCTTAAATAATTTTCAATGTACTAAGTAAATATTTATTCACTAATACAGGTAACTTTTTGACCCGGCCACGTATCAACCCTTACAATCCTTTTCTGACTTAGACAACAAAAAGTCCTTCTTTCGACTTGTATTCCATCACATATTCAAACCAATCACATTCTTACCGTACGTCTTCTTCGTTATGCTCCCCGTATACCAAAATGCATCCCCTTCATGCAGCTATTTTCTCTTCCTGTAATTCTTTATTATTGCAGACCAAGATTACAATTTTTCCTCACTCCTCACATGACGAATTCCAACGGCAATCGCTTTAAATATGTTGTCACCACAAGTACAGGCCAAAGAGACACTTATTTACTCTCCATTTTACTTTCTGTGTTCGATATGTTTAGCAATAAAAGTACAGCTATTTCTAGATAACCTCAAGATAGGAATTGTCGCACGTTTATAGCGTTGATTCAATTTATCTTAAGCTAGAATAATCTCCAAAACCAATACACACTAAAAATGCAAGCAGAAACAAACTTTCCAATACGGAAATCTCTAAAACCTTCGATCCTGAATTGGCCCAACCGTTTTTCCATCCACAGCTGCTCAATCAGTGAATTTTTTTCTTCTCATCGTCACAGAATGCTTCGTTTCAAATACCTGTATGCAGTTTTCAGTGGTAGGTGTTGAAACAGTGACATTCTCCCCCTCTTTCTTTCAAGTCCCCGCAGTTCAAACCTGAATCACATCTACTAAATGGTACGTGCTCTACCGCATCTCCCAACTTTTCAATTCTCCTTTGTTTTCCTTCTTTCCCTTTTTTTTCTCAAGTCGATTGCACTCCTGTTTCCCGTTAATTGACCTCTGCTTAATTAGCTTATTTAAATTTCTTTTTTGTTCCCTTTCTTTGCTTTTGTGTTTTTTTTTTTAGCTGCTTTTCGATGTTTTTATTTTTGAAGTGAATGAATATGATTGGCCATTATGGCTTTGTAATCTTAAAATATAAATAAACCTTTATTATAACAACAAGAAATGAAAGTAAAATCTAGTTTTACGTTTCCTGTATTGAGTCCACCTGACGATGTAGCTTAGCTACAAAAACATTAGTGTTTTATTGCAGTATTGCTTTTTAGCTTGAATGCCACCAAGTTCAGCTGATTATTCAAACTCGCAGTTTTATCCTGCCTATAACAGAGTGGTACAACTATGTAATCAATAAAACTCAGGCGAATTGATATTGAGTCCTTTTATCGCCAATTCTGCAGAAATCACCATTCGCCACGTGATTTTTAGGGTGCCATTCAGATTTGACAGGACTTCCGACCAAAGAGAGCCACCGCCGGCATCGACCCCGGAATCGGAGATATATATAAATAAAGGTTGACGACCA
>KZ308893.1:174389-189063 GCA_000376725.2 Ladona fulva | reverse complement strand
ATTTCAAAAGATATAAAATGCCAAACTTTAAATTTTTTTCGAGCCATAATTTTTTGGGCCGATTTTGCTTCAAATTGTCTTCGCAGATTTCGCTCATAAAAGATTTCTTATTATTTTGTGTAATAGAGCAACATAGGTTGTATAAGAATACGAAGTTTTGTTTTGCTCAACGGAATACTGCCTGAGATAACGTGTCTCAAAGTTGCTAAAAATCGATGTCTAACGGTAGAAGGCTGCGGTAGGGGGTCAAACAAATGACTATATCTCAGCAAATATTTCATTGATGGATGTAAAACTTAGGAAATGTTCATAAAAGATATGCGGTTATGTTCACACAAAATTTCATTGAAATCGGTTCGAGTGGGGACCGTTGGTCCACTTGACATGGAATGGCCCAGTTCCGCTGTGCTATTGCAGAATTTCGTGAATTCAGGGCAATTGATCGAATGACCACTCAACAAAGCTTTCAAGATCACTGAAAAGCGATAAATCAGTTCTTCATCGATGCTTGATATATGGTTTCTTGGTATAACTTCCGAAGACAGTTTGGGATCTGTCAAAAGCACCTAGCAGTGTTTCCGTCATTGGAAGCTCCATAACCCGGTTTTGGAACGTCAACTATAAGTTCCATTTTCTTTCTAAATGATTTTTATATGATTTCTGTCCTCTTTAACATCAGTATCTTACTTCCATTGCTTAATCTCACCTTAAAATAAAAGTTTCAGTATATTTAAGAGGTGAAGAAAGAATAGATGGACGAGTTACGTTGACCATTTTCATTTTTAAATTTACCTTCCAATGCTTAATGTCTAAGCGGTAGGAAATGAGACATTCAAAACAGCGAATGTAGCAATGTAGACTAGACATTCCAAATGAATATCTTTTTCTGTCCAATGGCATTTTTGACATAAGCTTTACGTTATTCATCTGTGATATACTTGCTCCACAAATATAGCACTTCATACTACCTGTTCCTGTAAGTGCACTGCATACTTAAAGTAAACGGTTTCGATGTAATTTTTAAAATAATGCAGGAAGCACAAATCTGTATCGCCGAGAACCATCTTTCCATCAATCATAGTGAGAAGTAACTGGAATTTCACTAATATGCCATTAAGTTCAACCGGTTTCAAAAATTTTATTTTTCTTTTCAAGTATCGTGCATCCTATTTAGTGATCTACTTTGTTTATACATACGGTTCATTTCTCCTTTCCTAAATACTTGGCAGATAGAATTGGTTGCGCACTTCTTGCTGTCAGCAAAATAGCTGTCTGGACTGTCTGGACCACGAGACAAACTGAACATTCTCTCCTCTAGTTCTATATTTCCATGTGTAAACCTCTGTGTGGTTTAGAGATAATCCAAGCAACTCTGACGACTTACTAAGTTAGGCAATGAGTTAGGCGAAGGTGTGAAGTGAGTAGAAACAGTAACTTTCCATCCCCCCTCTTCACGACCAGCCTGTACAGGGCGATGTTCGGATAGTTAAGGGTCAAGCAGAAATCGGAGAGGGCTGATGTGTAAACGGAAAGTATAACAGAATTAAGGAAACGTCTTTTCACAATATTCATGAAGTTTAGTCCGTATTTTATGAATTATAACTAGAAAGAGGCGACATGTCTCCCTTTACCTACCTCGCACCGGAAGAAAGAGTCGGGGCGCCGCGTGACAGAAAAGTTACTGGAAACGGCAAGATAGCAGATAGCAGCAAGAATTACCTTTTGTTTCATAATGTATGAACATCATACTATATCTCAATGCAAAAATCTCTTGGTCGATAATTGCCGATGGCAAAGATTTAGTGCTTTTTATCGAAAAATTAAATGCATTTTGCAATGAAATATTAATTCCATTAATTTTGTACAGATAGTTATAACGCAATTGTTTCCTTTCCAATAAAGAACTACAGAGCATTTACTTACATTAAGATCTTTTTGCTAATTATTGCTACAGTTTTCGCTACTTTTGACTCCGCAAAATTATAGAGACACGCTTAGATATTACCACAAACTTCACACGTGGTTACGAAATTTATCTTTTTTCTTTCCTTCCTTTTTTTACGGAGAAACCAACGCTTTTTACATTTTATGTTGGTTAAACGACATAAACTGTTTTATGTCGTTTATATANTTTTTTAAAAAGTCGAAAAATTGATTTTTGGCCAGCTTTTTCTGATTTGGTCTCACTGTGCGACGTCGCGACGTCATCATCAACTGGAGACGGCGACGCGTCCAATGAAAGTAATTTGCTAGCGTACGATACTGCCATTTTCGATTTACTAGCAGACATCATGGAAGGCGCTGTGTCTCAAAAAGGTTGATAACTGTTGATTAGCTTATAATATCACATTCCATATCATACCAACGTAACCATGTTTAATTTACGTAATGTTATTGAGGCTCGTCACAAAACATGTAGTCGGAATTTTAGTTGTTGTCAGGAAATAGTATGTGCTGAGTAATAACATTGAATAAAAAATGGAAAATTTTCCATGCTGAGTAATATCGATGACAAATCAATAAGTAGTATCCCTTTTATAACCATCGCTTTCTTTCTTTAAACATCTGGGTACAGTAACAGTATGATGGAAGCTCGGATGTGCCTGAAATGCCTCATAGTGCCAGTGGCTCATTTAGAGAGGATGTAAAGATCAAGTGAATACTAACTCTTGCATTTAGCGACAAAATCCGGCGTATTGTTAATTTTATGTTTGGTGGTTTAGTACGGAAAGATGTCAACGTAAATTCTTTATGTATTCATATCTACTATTTTGTGGTATCAAAATTGTATATATAATGACCTTTGACATAGCCTTGTTTATTTGGTGAAATATCCACTGTTCAATTTGTGACATTGGTGCGTTGAGTTAAAGTATGATATTTTAAATATTCAGTAATTAAACGCTATAGAATTTCTGCGGAATTAGTCACTTTAAGATATGGTCAGTGCTTGAAACAAAGTTCAGTTCTTCTCAGTAATTCCTAACTCTGAATCTCAACCATAGCTTAAATGAAAACGTTTAATTATGCATTACCACTCACTGAGTATATGGTAGGATTAAATTGTAAATGCCAGGGATGGGCAGTATTTCTGACACAAAATTAAACAAACTAAAAGTATCAAGATTGATTTTGTACTGCAAAGTACAGCAGACTTTCTCAGCCTTTCACTTATCGAGTTAAAAGCCAAAGAAAATCATATTGATTGCTGTAAATATTGAATTTAATTGAATCAAGCAACACAGTTGCCACAATTGAAACAGATATTTATGGTGGCATTCTATTCTTCACAGAGATCAGGAAGTGTAAAGTATATGTAAATAATCTGAGCATTGATAGATATCCTGAAGACGTTATGATTGAAATCTATGGTCTCATAACAGCTACTAAACAAACATTGCCTAATGCAAATATTATTGTAAATGGTATTGTACATACTTAGAAGGGATATCAATCCTAAATTTATAAGTAAGGTAAATGAAAACATTAGATGGGCGTGTGAAACTTTAAAAGCATTATTCATGGATGTAAACAAATACATGGATTGAACATGTTTGTGTAAATATGCCCTACACCTAAATTATAAAGGATCCTACAAATTAATGAGGTCTATAGCTCTAAATTTTTCCAATTATACTTAAGAGACTCCCTTGAGTTGCTCAACCACCGTTTTATCCATCGGCTAGAGAAGAGTTGCACTCTATGTGGCGGCCGAGGCACGGTTTAAAGCTTGGCGCGCTTTCTCGTTCCGAATAGGCGGCGATGACGTTTCGCTTGAGCGACGTTATCATTATAGTCCCTCTAATATCTCCTCCCTCAAGGCATTAAGGAAAAATCGCCCTCACTTATTTTTTCTAAATCATTCAAATAGTGTATAGTAAAAACTTCAACTGCGTATCATCAAATTTGTAGATTGAGATCGATTTTTAATTCAGACGCTTATCAAAAGTCAATAAATCACAATCGGATTTCAGAAACGGGTATTATACCTCATTACTATATACCACATTTCTGTTAAAAGTTTGGTTTTTCTGTGACTCATGGTCATTATTCCACAAAGGTGTAAAGATGACCGAGTCATGGATTTGCGCGAATTTACCGTGTTTTGATTTGGTTTACATCGACTCAGATAAAGAGGGAGATCGATATCGACTCTTAATTTATATCATTTTAAAGGGAAATAAATGCTCTTTCGAACAATGTATAACATGTCCCAATATAATAGCAGATCATCAATGGGTAACGCGTCAAAGTCCAGGTCTATACTATTTTCAATCCTTTAGTAGTCCCAAATTTATCTTCTTCATAATTAAAATATCCATCCCCTCGGGCAGCCTTTGATGCATGCAGCCTCTGATTCGATCACCTGTTTGGGCCGTGATATTAACTCAGTATCATGAAATAATATAGAAGCTTCCTGGATAAATAGGGTTTGTGTGCAAATGGCCTCGATATTGTGTTGTGGGAGCACATGTGATGGCTAAATAAAACCTTACGTTTATAATTCTGTTTTTATGCCATTTAATTGTCGTGTCGTGAATATTACTACGTTGCAATCAATTTAAGAAGAAAACGGTGGAATTATAAGGATAATAGCTTATGTAGAATCTCTGTATAAAAGGAAATGCAGGAATTCTTAAAGAGGAATTTTTGATATTTATATTGTATTTTTTATTTTTACAGGAAAGTGTAGAACCTCACACCCCCGATTGAGACGCTCTTCGTGAGTACCCTCCGCTTTTTATTTTTACTCCAAAATATGAATTCAGGCCTCTTAATCATCATATCCATTCAATATACCATATATATTGAGACAATATTTCCAATTTTATGGCAGAATTTTAAGCTTAAGATTCATTGAAAGAAACAGTTTGTGGTGAAATAGTTTCAGGTCCACTTCTTAGGGGGTTAGACTATCCCTCCACGTCTTCCCTTCCCTCCACGTCTTCCCTTCCCTCCACGTCCTCCCTTTCCTCCACGTCCTCCCTTCCCTCCACTATCGGCTGGATACAAAGATATCCTGAAGATCATCGATGCATCAAGTCTAGGAGTAACTTTTCGTACTGGTTAAACCACAACACAAGGTATATAAGAATCGAGAGGTTAGGGTAAAGTAGGGATCAAATATACAGTGTCAAAGGAATACATTTCTTTACGGCAGGCTAACATTAAATGTTTCTTCTTGAAATTGTATGTACTCCTGTTGCATGAAAAATAAACAAAAAATCATTTTTAACACTGAAAAAGTAGGCGATGAAAACATTAATTTAATTTATAAACAAATTATCTTGTAGTACGTTGCAATAATCGCTCGCCGTCATTCTCCGTGGTGCTTTCACTGGAGTCCCGGATTCACCTGCAGTCATTGCGCCCCAAGAGCTAATGCCTCTCACCTCCAATCATATACCTCTGGTGGTAACTATAAAAGCTATAAAAGTTCTAATATGTAGGGAAGGATTTTTAACGCCAAAAATAGCTTCCGAAAGTATACAGAAAAGTATAGTAAATTTTAAAAAAATTATAAAAATATAAATTGATAAATAAAATAAAAATAGTTATACTGATGCAAGCCTTTTCCCTCAACGTCGCCATATCTTTATCCCTTTTAACATTTATCGTTCAGAAGTAACACTCGTCAGGAAACATAAACGAGGCCTATTTCATTTCTGCGTATTCTTCCAAACATTATAGACGACCTATTTCATGCTGCTTTGTGAGTCGTGGTTTACAGCAAGACATAGACGAGCCTCAACCACCCTTCTCCTATAGATCCAGTGGCTGCAACTAAAACCTAACTCTCGCTACCCAGAAGCCAGTCCCTTGCGATAGAATTCTCGGCTACACATTACCGAATAGACATGTTTTGACGTGCATCTGGGCTAATCCATTCACAGTTTACTTCTTACGTCATTATCCCCGTTAATACTGCGATAGATACATCTGCCCTACGCCAAATCAAAAAGAAGATCTTATGCGAATATTTACAAAGAAGAGGACCCTAAAGCCTTTTGGTCATGCGTGCGTGAGGTCCAAGGTAAAGAGCAAACGGTAGGTTCATTAAAAGATAATAGCCGGAACGTAATAAACGATACCAAGGGCAAAGCAAATATCTTAAATGATTTTTTCCGTAGCGTATTTACGTCCAATAACACATCATGTGCCCTACCGGAAGTTGATCGGTCTGAGGCCATGTCGAAAATCACCTTCAGTGAAGACGGCATTATTAAACTCTTGAGGCGGATTAAACCTAATAAAGCCCCTGGACCTAAAGACATACCAGCTCGGGTATTCAAGGAAGTAGCGGAAAGCGTAGCCCCATTTCTGAAAGTAATATTTGAAAAGTCTATGAGCGAAGGAAAAGTTCCGAAAGATTGGAAAATTGCGAATTTTACTCCGATATTTAAAAGCGGCTTAAAGGAGCATCCATCGAATTATAGGCCTATATCTTTAACATCATTGAGCGGCAAAATAATGTAACATATAATAGTTTGTTTCTTAATGGGCTTTCTCGACACTTCCAAATTTATAGTGAGCAACCAACACGGTTTTCGTAAGACACGACCCTGCAAGTCTCAGCTAGCGTTGTTAGTTCACGATATCTTGAAATCTGCCGAAAATAAAAGGCAAGTCGACGCGATATTTTTTGATTTTCGGAAAGCATTTGATAAGGTTCCACATAATAAATTATTATACAAATTAAAAGTTGCGGGTATCAATGGAGAAGTAATAAACTGGATAAAGGACTTTCTCTCCGACAGAGAACAACGAGTAGTACTAGATGGTGTAAGTTCCAACTCGGTTAAAGTGACCTCGGGCGTGCTACAAGGAAGTGTAATCGGACCGTTACTATTTTTAGTGTACATCAACGATCTTAGCAATAACATTAATAGTAAAGTTATGATATTTGCGGACGACACGGTAATTTATAGGGAAATAGGAAGCTCAGAGGATAGATTAACCCTATCGCGTGATTTAGATAAAATTATTAAATGGTGCGATGATTGGCAATTAGAGCTCAATACAGATAAATGTTCAGTGATCAACTTCTTCCAAAGGAAAAATAATGCCAATGATTATTCGTACAGGCTCCAAGGGAAAACTTTATCAACAGTAGAAACGGTGAAATACCTTGGAGTAACCCTCACCAATATCTTAACCTAGGGTAGCCACATCCGTAATCGCAGCCGGAACTTTGGTCCGCGTAGATTTGATCCCATGACAATCTTGTCCCACGACGATTTGGTCCGCGACGATTTCGTCCGCGGCGACTGGGTGCTACGATGATTTAGTAACGATACACGATAAATTTGTTTTTGGGCAAAGCTGAGATTTCTCATAATTAATTGTTATTGTTGTTGCTGGATAGAATGAAATTGTTTTGTTAGTATTTAACCTTTTGTTAAACAATAACTAGAAGTATGCCTTACTGGAATCGGAGCGTGCAATAGGGGAGGAAAACAGTTATCCGGACGTAAAAATATGACAAAAGTATTGTTTATGTAAAAATTAAAGTCTTTGATACGCAAGGAATACGCATCCCGAGATAAATGAGTGTTGTTTCAGAGACAAATATCGAAGAGAGGAAATCGGCATAGATGATTAATTTGAATGGTACTTAGAAAGAGAGACTGCAAATAACCATAGAAATTTACAATAATAAATTTATGTTGCTAAAAGGATATTGTTCATATCGAAATCATTGGGAGAAGAGGAGGGTAGACAATTTCAGGACGCTGACGTTTGCTATAAATCTCCTGGCAGTTACATAAAGATTACTCAAATGGACAAACGGAAATGGTTATTTGTAAGGCGGAGGAGGTGGGGGAGGGAGGAGTATGCTACATATGTGTGTGAATAGGTAGGTAATGGGTATCAAACCACTCGTACCGTTGTACAGATTACGAATAAACAATGCGTAACGCAATAAATATATGTATAATGGAGTTGGTTGGAGGAAGTTGGGGTTTCATTACCCGCATCGCCCTTTCTTATCTGGACTTTCTGAGAAATAAACATTAACAAATTTATGAGGCTAAAAGGCAATTGTTCATATCAAAATCCTTGGAAGGAATCTTAACTATATTTCTTCAATGGAAAGGGGAAACAGATTTTAATGTATTTATTCTGTCAAGATATGACTAAGAGCAATTGGTTAGATTGAAACAGGAAGATAATTCCAATTACGTCGATTTTAATAATTATTATAAATTTAAATAAAAAAGAGTAATAATTGCGCACCACTTATACGCTTATATTAAAAAAGCCATGGAAAATAAAATATATCTATATTTTACACAAAATATTTCTTTGGACGGGAATCGAACCCGGGCCGCCCGGCGAACATTCTACTACTGAACCGCCGATGATCATAAGTAAACCACAAAGCGTTTCGCTATCTAGAATTTACTGGTGTTGTTCTTCCACACTTGGAAAGTCCGTTAGGGCGATGCTTCCGGATTAAGATAATTTCACTACTGTATTTTTGTACAACATTCTTTCACTTATGTGGATTTGTCGAATGGTACGAGAAAGATAAATTTCACCAAAATAATTTGTGCATAAATGAGCTTAGAATACACTAAATTTAGAAGATGGAAGTTTTTCAGAAGAAAAGGAATGGAAAATGAAGTGAATGGGAAAAAATAGAAAATTTTAACTAACTAATAATAGCGAACGTAGAAACAAAATTTGCATATCCTACCGTGATTGATTAATTCAATATATTGATAATTTAAATAATTAGATATTTATAGATTATATATTTAAATATGGCAAGGACAATTAGGTCTGTCAAGTACTCTGAAGGAAGGCAGGTTTGAACGTCTATCATTAGCTTCCATGGAGAGGCTTTCTAGGTAAGATAAAGAATGTGGTAGTTTGCCCTTATTTTCCCTGAATCGTAATACTTATCAGGTCATATTTTCAGCCAATATTTACTATCATTGAAATGAGAATACTTAATTTATTTCCGATAAAAATCTCCAACTGTGTTCATTTAAGTAAGATGTCATTTCTTTTAGTTACGCCAATATGTATCGATTTTAAAGTATTTATTATTTTTGAAGCCTTTTTGGTAACTTCCAGATAACACGGTTTTTCTGGAAGATCGAATTCGGCTGAAACAAACTTACTTCTCATAAACAGCTTTTCTACGAAATATTTCTTCTGAAAAAAAATTTGAAGGCAATGATAATGAAGGCACAATTCATGTATGAACCATTTCTCAGCCGTAATAGAAAATATTTGGTATCTGGATAGATAAAGGAGTTCCATCCAACCCATCCAACTGACAATAAATAAGAAATGTCTCAAATTGTTATGGAATTACAATTCAAACATGTAAAATAGAGATAGTTATCGCAAGATTTCATCCACAATTCAATGGGGAGGGTTTTGGTTTGTAATGAATAAGCTTCTTTTGATAAAACTAGACTTGGAAACTTATAAAATAGAGTAAATTATGATTTGACATAATTTATCATGTCAACAGTGATTACGCAAAATGAGATAAAATCTTGGAGAGAAGCACGTGATTCAGCAATTTCAAATTTTTCTTCCAATAGCTTCAGGAAGCCTCGAGTGATTCAACTAAAAATCCAAGTCAATATTTACGAGATAAAATAACCCCTCAGCACAGGTCCAGGAATTTACCAGCAGAATGGCTCCAACTGTTTTAATGATTGAATAAGTTTTCTAAAAATAACCCAGCATCTGGTATTTAACTAATATAAATTCAATTCCCTAGCTTCTTCTTCTTCATTTGCCATTTCTCGCTGCGAGTGTTTTGCATGATGGGTTTTGATGACATCTGCTGATGAATTTTAGTTTAGGAATGAATTTTCACTTCCGGATCTTGCCCTTATTTGTGAAAATTTCTCTACGACCGGGAATCGAACCTGCGGCATCATAGACCAAATGCGAACGCGCTACTCACTTGGTTATCCTAGCTCAAGTATTTAGCAATGAAAAATGTCAAGGACAACATTCCTTTCAGCAAGCAACAATACTCTGTAATACTTACTTCCAGTCTCTATCACCAAAGAGATCGACGAGATACAGCATAACTTTTTAAGAAAATTATAGCAGGTAATGCTATCAATTGCGCAAAACTTATTGAACTTGTGAAAATCTAAGTCCCATTAAGAACTACAAGGAAATGCTATCCATTTTACAGCATGTCGTGTTGATAACTATATACATACACTCTAGAATACTCTCGAAAGCTAACCATATACTCAGCACAATTGAGAATGCTGATATTTTCTATATTCATTACGTCATTTAAAACAGCTCTTATAAGATGGTTTGAGAATTGTGTGAAGTATTTTTACGATCTGTGTTTTTATGACTAAGTTAATTCTTCTTTTTCGTGGTTTTAATCTGAAATTTTTATTTCTGACGATTAGTTCTACAATATTGATTTTCGCGTTGTTTTTGGAGGTATAATTTATTTTAACTCACTTTTGTGAAGATACCTCTTTGTTTTAAACAAAGAAATAAAAGACAAACACACTGTTAAGCACTCTAAGTAAAGTCAGATAAAATCATAACAAATATTTTTAGAAATCGAGCGAATACAAGGAAATTAATGTAATGCAAGGAAAAGAAGGCATTTGACGATCCCGGAGACTGGTTCGCTGTTTCTTCAGAGAAGTCGCACATACAGAAAAACCGGAAACAAAAGAGTTAGACGAAATGCATTGAAACGTGGTAAACGAGAAAATCGACACGACACGATGCCACAACGTTTGTGAACAGCTTCTAGAGCTCCAGCAACCAGCTACTAGGTACACGATCCAAATGAGACCCTAAGCAATTACAGGAAATGTTCCAGGGTTAGATGTATATGCAGGAAACTGCTCAGAAGTTCTTCAGCAAACACCTGCCAGATGGATAAATGGCAGGTTTTCAGGTATCTAAACAAGCCTCTATTCTTTCCTTTGTCCGCCAAAAAACAGGAAATGCAAGTAAGCTTTGTACATTGACTTTATTCACAATTTTAATCTTCAGGTAATTTGTTCGCAGTCCAAAAAATGACATATAAAAAGCTTCCTTTTTTCGCATGAAGAGGATGATTAAATATTTCAGCTCTTTGAGATTTTTCCAGGAGCAAAAGTTCATTCTCCTAAATAAAGAATTTTTCAGAGCTTTCCTAACTATACCTTTTTCATACACATAATATTTCACATTATGAATAATAGAGAATTAAATTTCTTTTTGATATTTACATACAGAGATAATTCAAGAGTACTAAAAAACTTCAACATTCCTTTATCATCAAATAGTAAATGCCAATTCAGATGCTTTAAACTAATGTTTTCACTCAAATCATTGAAGACCCAAATTCAATTTCAAAGAACTGTCAGGCAGACATAATGCTGAATTTCTATTTTCATACCACTGACAATATATTTAAAATATAATTTACATGACAGGGTTTAAAATAATAAAAACCTTGATATTTTGACCCAAATACTACAAACTTGAGAAAAGAATAGTGAGGCAGCCATTGCAGTAAGTTAACCATTACTGATAGGAAAAGACATTTGAAAACCAGCTTTTTTAAAAACATGTCCAGGAAGAATTAGAACTGGGATGGTAGAGCTAGATTTTCTCTGAATTCTATTAGAGTACCAAGGTGACATGTTTACAAGAGAGATATTACAATCTTACATCTCTCAATCCAAACCAAAAGCATTCTAAAATCAAATCATAACAAAAAAAAAAAAGAATCTGAGGACATTCACAATTTGTACATCAGACATTCTTAGAGCACAAAAAGATCTCACTGTATTTGAGAGATATCAAAGAAGGAATACAAAGTACAAGAGCAACTTACTGCCTATGTACTACAAAAGCATGGTTCCACAAATTACCATTATGATCTTTATTTTGCTCTCCTGAGCTTTTTAAATAAATAACCTTTCCTAAAACCAGAAAAGGGATTTTATGAAATATTATTCCCACTCAAGCAACATTTTTCTAATGGCTAACATAAGAGAAAATGTTTTATGAACATGTACTGTAACTTCTAAAATTGTTTATGTGCTAATCATATACTTGTACAACTGTGTTCATAGTAAACAACATTGTTTTGAACACCAATAAAAATTTTATTCTCTTTTAAATGCAAGCTAACTTTACCCCAGAGGGATTCATTTCATCACTTCCAAAAATTAATCCATCCATTTGAAAGTTTTGTTTAACATTTTTGACAAGTGAAAATTAAACCAAAACTACTCCACCAAGTCTAACTCAATAATTAAAGTTTTCTTCTTTTACACAGGATTGATATTTGAGTGAAGGCAATACATTCAGTGTGACCTTATGGTTTCTAGTGTGGCCCCATAATTTCTTGCAAATTAAAAAGAGGTTCCCCATTCCACCATTACTCTTACAAGAGAAGAAGAAAGTTAAAACATGCAATTTATGACTCACGAACATTTATTCTGAGAATACATTACTGATAATTCTTTATCTCAAAACATTACATATTTGATACTACTGAAATGCATGATAGCAAGGACTTTTTGCTATTAATAGATTTAGAAAATATAATCAAGAAATCGGAACAGAAGTTACGATTAACTCTGTTTATTTACAACCAAATTTTTATCATGCAGTAACACTGAATTTCAGCAGTTACAGATAAAACTTTCCTGACTTGTTGCTCCTTCACTTTTCGTTTTTTAATGAAATTCTAACCTTAACTGAATATCTTTCAGAGCTGCTAAAATCATCAGCTATCCCCCAATCTTAATTTCTTAATCTTGAAAACTCACAAATGTTTTCCTGTACAAATACCTCCAATTCTCTTACAAATATACTCACATATCTGAGATCTGTTACAGTACACAAATAACTCAGGGAATTGCATCTCATATATTCCTCATGGGCAGCTTCAATTCCATTTGCATAGGAAAAGTCTTCTCTCAACACAGCAAATAATTGTTTCCAAAGGGGTGCTGCTGGACTAGATCCTGTGAAAAATGACACCAACTTAGTATGGTGGCATTCTCTGAAGAACAGATTGCATTCAACATGTTCAATGGAATAGAAGGACCAGGTGATTTATTATATGTAAAAACAAACAGTGGAATATTTTTAAAAGGAATAAGCAAATATGCTGTTATAAATGACAGATAATAGTGGAGCAAGCTATTTACTTTTACTCTATTCAGTTATTTTTCAGGAGCAATTTTAAAATGCAAGGATAGGATTGATATGGAGAGCCTACAGAAATACCTTATTTGTTGGCATATTTTCAATGAAAAATTGTAGGAAATTAAATGTGATGATTCCAGCATCTTCTCAATACTTTCCATTTAAATTTCCTTTGGTATCCCTTTTTCATTTTATAAGGCAATTCAAATACAAACACATTTTGGAAATTTGATACATTATTTCACTTTTGCTTAATCCTTAAGATTTAGATTTCTACCAGGCAAGTCACCAGTGACATATAATAGAAGGTATATCATCACTTTATCTAATTTACCTTTTAAGATAGTCTAATGCTCTGAAGAAAGAATAACCATAAGTAACTATCTGCTTTAGGGATAAACTAAACTGTAAACTGGAACCACAACATCTTTAGCTTCATCTAAAAGTTCTGACACAATTTCCTCACTTCAAGCAAATTCCACTTGAGGGATTATATCATAGTCATAACTTCACTGTCAATCAATTCACTTCACCTGAAATCTCCAAATAAAAACGCAGGTTGCTCTACATTGTATCACCTCTGAATCTGACAATGAGAATTCAAGACTATGTCAAATTAGGGTAAAATAAGCAGTAACTTTGACTCTCAATGGACATCCACTACTCAGGTTATACTCATCATTCTCTAAATTCTATTCAGCAATTCTACAGCAATTGGAATATGTTATAAGAACAATAAACTACTAATGATAGATATATATTAATAAACTACAAATTATTTAACTCCTACATATTTACTGTGACACATAATCTGTAAGAGATATCCTGAAATTAGGTACTGTATGCAAATAATGTTTGTGGAACCTGTGGAAGTCATAGCATTGCACTTATTTTTAATGGATTGAAGCTGCTAATCTTTGCACCACCCCGATATAATCTTACTCTCAATCACATTTCTTTTATATTCCCCTAAATTTAATAATATAATTTTCTTTCCCATAGTAAATTTTTGCTTCTTTTTGCACTCGTTTCTAAATAAAAGGATATAAAATTCTGCAGATAATAGAACTTTTTATTGAGGATAAGCAGGAAATATTAGGACTGTTATTGCTCAAACAAATCTCACAGCAGCAGGTATGGAAAATATTTTGGACAAGATATCTATATATATATATATATTAAGTTAAAAAAGTAGCTAAATATCCATCAGTTTAAAACAATCATATAATACTGGTCATATCACTAACTGGTGGACAAGCTTAATATTCAGATTTAACTATACATTATTACCGGGACTAAGAGAAAGTCTCTTATTAGAACAACCCTTTAGCTACTGGACCTGTTTTCATGCTATGCTCTAAAAAGTATTAAATATCCAGAAAAAAATAATTTCATATCTTCTGATAGATGTTTTTTCTGTGATAGATACTAGGCTTCTGCATCAGGAAAGAGCAAAATTAACTGAAAATTAGTCATCTAACATTATAATAATATTTATTAACACTATATA